>CAJGYO010000729.1:0-217660 GCA_904845875.1 Miscanthus lutarioriparius
TTCTAAGAAGAGGTGGTCTTTGGCACTTACACTCGCGGTTGAAGTATATCCAGACGCTTCTCCATAGAGATGATGTCGACCTGCCCACCCTCACCATCAGGATGTGACAGACTGGCTCAGGCTGTGGATTCCACAGACAGAGTGCCACAATGATGTATAACATGTCGCTAGTCGGCTGTGAGGAGGGAGGTTGCTCGATGAAGGAGAAAGTCCCGAGGAAGCTTCCCCGCACGCAATATGGCAAGCTGCAGCAGGCTTCTTCAAAGAAGAAGAAGGTCGACCCCAACGCCTAAGCATACTACTTGAGAAGAGCAGGCGCATTGGGCAAAAGTACAAATCATAAGTCGGAGAAGAAGGTGAGAGGCCCATTTTGGCGCAGTCGATGATGATGATGAGGCCACTCTCCACGTATGGCGATGTTCGCGGTACATCGCACGCACGCTAAGGGGCCAAGGAGAAGGAGAGGTGATGGCTAAGTAGCAGGTGGAACGCCTCGGCCCCATCTTTGATAGTATCCTCCGTGGTCTCATCCCAATCACGCTTGTCCGTCAAGCCCTCCTCCTCATCATCATCATCATCCTCTCATCATCCCGAATTTGTATCGAGAGACTCGGAAGGTCACATACTGTGAAGGAGGTGGAATAGGAGAAGTGGTGGAAGGTCCTCATCCACGTCACGACGTTGCTCAAGCCAGTGTCTCATATGCTCACACCAGTTGCAGCAGGTGCACTTACCAAAGATTGCTTTCAACCACTTGCCAAACTTCTTCATCCTTGCCTCCTCTCAAGCGAGACCCAGAGCGAAAAAAGACTGGGGATATCTACATGAGCATGAGAGCTCCCCGCTCCTTGAGAGTAGTGCAGTTGGTCGGGTCTTCTCAATTTTGTAGACTGTACATCTCATCCTTCAGAAAATAAAATCCAAAGGATCCCTCTCAATCATGAACATGAGGTAAGGGCATAGGCGCCCCCCTCCTCCCATCCTCCATCGCAAATCTTAACTCAATTACATGAATCTAGGGACATTGAACCCTGGGTCCCAACTCCGGAGCAAATCTAGCCAACACATTTCTACATAGCCATTAATATCCTCGAGGCTTCTCCATCTTTTGGGTTGATGAGGTTGTTGAAGATGTAATAGAGCTGTAGACCACTCCTCTTGCCATCTGTAATCCTTCTATCTCTCCACATGTAACTGATGTCATGGATCTCAGCCTCGAGGCTCATCATGAATGTAAGTGTAACCTCATGTTCCTCCCCAAAGCCAAGAACTGACCGAAAGTGACAAAGTCGACTTCAGTAGTGCCGACCATCAGGTCATCCAAAGGTAATCTCATCGAGAGGTCCGGCCATAGAAATATGTGGCATGAAATCTGCAAGGACCTCCTCATTCCAGCAAATTATACTAGAAACCCATGATGTCTCGAAAGCATGAACCTATCATAAATTTTGATTACCTTGTTAAACTTAGGGCTCCTCCTTCTCTCAAGATCTCATCCCAATCAATATATTGTATCTTGATGATCTTGGTTTTCTTAGATACAAGAATGGCAGTGGCATAAAAGTTGGAATGAAACTCATTCCAGAATCTGTAATCAATGCCTAAATCCTGGCAAGATTGTGATAGGGATTGATCTCCTTACCTTTTCCACCGCCTTCCAACTCTTGAAAATAGTTGACAATCGTGATGTCAAGGTGGAGTCATCTGGAGGTCTCATGATGATCTCACCTCAAAATCTCTCATGTATCCGCCATCAAACTCGAGAGAGATGTGGGGTGTCGTGAATGGCATCATGGTAACACCTGTCATCTCCAAATCTCTCCTCATCTTCAATGTATTGCTCAAGGCCACCCTATCACCAAGTCCCTTGAGCCGCACTCATCGTCTGCTAGCATTGATCTCCCTCGTCCACGGCGTAGGTGGATCTCGTCTCTTTGCTCATTCATCTTCCTTTTCCCTTCGGGTCACTATCTCCGTGCTTCATCTATGCATAGAATGAACTAGTTAAGAAACCTGCACAAATGGGACATAGAAAATCACTTGAAAATAGTCTTGATAAGAAAAGGACTTAGATCATGAACTTGAGAGACACTATGGACAAGGTTGCCTGTGCAAAGGCGACCTGCCGCACTCAAGATCTCCACAAGCTCATGACCTCCTTCTTCTTTCTTAGCAAAATCCATTTTTCAAATCTTCCCACATCACCAAACAATTTTCAGAGCATAGTTCAAGATAAAAACACGTGATGTCATGTAATAGATGGAATAGTGATAACATTTTGAGTGGGAGAGCATGTGGTGAATAAATCCAACCAATACATCGATTCATCTAGGGAAAGTCACAAACAGACGCAGTCTCAAATGCAAGTGTGGTACTACCACACCTTACCATGGCATACACCAAGACGCACGTCGTGCATCGCCCCAAATGAATTGACCTATTGATTCAATTTGTCCATCAAATCTCCCTCCTACTCATTCATAGTACCACCAAGAACCCAAATCCATCACGTAAACACTCACATTGCATAGATCGGTAGGTTTAGGTTCTACCTTCTCAAACGAGGATTGAGAGAGAGGAAGAAAGCTGCGCTGGGCTAGGGGTGAGCAGTAAATGACAACAACATTGAGGGAGGGTGGCAACTGTCGCGGCACTACTGAGAGACCGCAACGGCCAAGTGATGCTGACGGTGTGGGCGTGAGAGAGAGAAGCGCAGCGCCGCCAGGGTGAAGAGAGAGGGAAAGAAGTTATTATGGACCGAGAATAAGAGGAAGAATAAATGGGCCCCACAAGAAACCGCTTTGGGCCAAATCTCAATTGAGATTCAGCACGGCATCATCAAGATGCTCTAGTCTTCAAGACCTGGCAAGAATAGGCGCCTTGCCGCCTCCCAAAACAATAAGAGTTAGCTATAATCTATATGACTTTCTCTCGATAAGATATGGACACATATCACCTATATAATATGACCGAAACAAATAATCAATACAGCATCATGATCATGATACATAAGTTGCCTTTTATAAATCATTTTCATGCAATATAAAAATTTTCAACTCTTTTGCCTAGATGCTAGTTTATCAAAGCAGAGGCATGCTAAAATTCAAACCACGTTACAAGAATCAAGTATATTTAGCTCACTACATAAAGCATAAAACCTTGACTCGTCGGCTTTGTGAAGATATCGCTGAAGTTGCTTTTTCGATGCTCACATGGCGAATTTCGATATCTCCTTTGGTTTTCGTGGTCTCTCAAGAAATGATGACGAGTGTCTATGTGCTTGGTTCTAGAGTGGCTTATGAGATTGTTTGCAAGCTTAATGGCACTCTCATTGTCACATAATAATGGGATTTTGGTAAAATGACATCCGAAATCACAAAGAGTTTGCCTTATCTAAAGTAGTTGGGCACAACATGCACCAGCCGCAACGTACTCGGCCTTGGCAGTGGAAAGGGCTACACGATTTTACTTTTTAGAACTCCAAGACACTAGGGATCGTCTAAGGAATTGACATGTCCCCGAAGTGTTTTTTCGATCTACTTTGCAACTGGCGTAATCGGAATCCAAATACCTAAGTAGATCAAACTTAGAGCCCTTAGGATACCACAAACCAAGGTTAGAAGTGTGTATTAAATATCTCAAGATTCTCTTAACGGCCACCAAATAACACTCTTTCGGGTTAGCTTGAAATCTAGCACACATGCATACACGAAGCATAATATCAGGCCTAGATGCACACAAATAAAGTAGAGAACCGATCATGGAACGATATACCTTGGTATCCACGACTTTCCCTTCAATATTGAGATCAAGATGTCCATTGGTTGGCATGAGAGTTTTGATAGGCTTAGCATTCACCTTGTCAAACTTCTTGAGCATATCATGGGTATACTTCGTTTGACTAATAAAAGTTCCATCCTTCATTTGCTTGATTTGAAATCCGAGGAAGAACTTCAACTCACCCATCATGGACATATTAAATCTCTTCGTCATGATCCTACTAAATTCCACACAAAAAGTATGATTAGTACTACCAAATATTATGTCATCGACATATATTTGGCACACAAATATATCTTTACCAACTTTGTGAGTGAAAAGGGTAGGATCGGCTTTGCCTATTTTAAAGCCTTGTTTAAGCAAGAATTCCTTAAGGCATTCATACCATGCTCTTGGTGCTTGCTTGAGCCCATAGAGCACCTTTTAGAGTTTGTAGACATGGTTGGGGAACTTGGGATCTTCAAAACCCGGTGGTTGCTCAACATAGACAAGTTCTTGAATAGAGCCGTTGAGGAATGCACTCTTCACATCCATTTGATATAGCTTAAAATTGTGATGAGAGGCATAGGCTAGAAGCATTCGGATTGCTTCAAGTCTTGCCACCGGTGCATATGTTTCCTCAAAGTCCAAGCCCTCTACTTAAGTGAAACCTTGAGCAACCAATCTTGCCTTGTTTTTTATCAGCACGCTATTCTCATCTTGCTTGTTGCAGAAGACCCACTTGGTGCCAATGATATTGGTGTTGAGTTTCTCCACCAAGGTCCACACTTGATTTCTTTCGAAATTGTTGAGCTCATCTTGCATGGCCATCACCCAATCCGGATCACCAAGTGCTTGCTCAACCTTAAGAGGTTCCAAAGAGAAAACAAACGAGTAATATTGGCAAAAGTTTGCTAAATTTGAACGAGTTGTTACCCCCTTTCGAAGACTCCCAAGGATGTTGTCAATGTGAATCAACTTGTGGTCTTATATCACCAATAGCCAATTGCTTGATTGCTTCACATGGTGGATCCTCCTTTCCTACAACACTTGAATCAACTTGCTCCACTTGAGGGCCATTAGACTCATCAAATGTCACGTCTACCGCTATTTCAACTCTCTCGGAGGTTTTGTTGAAAATATGATATGCATGCTCATTTGATCCATAACCAAGAAGAAAACCTTTGTCAACTTTAGGTGCAAACTTAGAGGTTTGGGTTTTTATTAAGTATGAAACACTTACACCCAAACACTCTAAAGTAGGACACCTTTGGTTTGTTACGGTTAGAAGCTCATATGAAGTTTTCTTTAACTTCTCGTGTAGGTAGAGGTGGTTGATGGCATGGCAAGCGTTGTTGATGGTTTCGCACTAAAAAAGGTCCGGCGTCTTGTACTCATCTAGCATTGTCCTTACCATATCAATTATTGTATGATTCTTCCTCTCTACTATACCATTTTATTGAGGGGTGTATAGAGTAGAGAACTCATGCTTGATGCCTTCTTCATCAAGAAACTTCTCAACAGGTGTTCTTGAATTCGGTCCCATTGTCGCTTCTCATTTTCTTGATGGGGAAACCAAACTCCTTTTGAGCTCTTCTAACAAAAAAGTCTTCACTTTGTCTCTAAGTTGGCACTTATCAAACAAGAAAAATATCCAATTGAAACAGGAATAATCATCAACAATAACAAGACCATATTTGTTACCCCCGATACTTAGGTAGGCGACGGTCCAAAGAGATCCATGTATGAGCTCCAATGGTTGTGCCGTGGTCATGATGCTCTTTGGTGGGTGAGGTACGCCAACTTGCTTTCTGGCTTGACAAGCGCTACATATCCTATCTTTCTCAAAGTGAACATTTATTAGCCCAATGATGTTTTCATCCTTTTGAAGTTTGGCCAAGTTCCTCATCCCAACATAGGCTAGTCGGCGATGCCAAAGCCACCCCATGCTAGATTTTGCCACTAAACAAATCTCAAGATTAGCTTTACTTTTGTTAAAATCAACTAGGTAAAGCTTATTCTTTAAATGACCCATAAAGACAATAGAGGAATCCTCCATTCTAAAGACTTCCACACTCTTATCCATAAAGAGACAATTGAAGCCCATCTCGCATAATTGAGAGACAAACAACAAATTATAACCTAACGAATCAACATGTAAAATATTTGTAATTGAATGCTTAAGGGTTATAGCAACTTTACCAAGACCAATCACATCCCCTTAGAGTTGTCTCCAAAGAGAATATTTTCATTTGAGTCTATCTTTGGGGTATATGATAAGAACATACTCCTTTCTCCTGTCATATGATTTGTACATCCACTATCAAGCACCCAACTTAACCCACTGGAAGAGTATGCCTACAAAACAGATTTAGTTGCTTGATTTAGGTCCCAAATTAGACTTGGGGCCTTGCATGTTAGTCACAAGAAATTTAGGAACCCAAATAAAAGTATTCCTATATGTGTTGGCTTCCATTCCAACATATTTAACAACCACTTTTCCTTTGTTGTTGTTCCTTAAAACAAAATCTGAAGTCAAGCTTTGTCGAGGTGGTTGAAACTTTGGTTGGTAGGCATACTTGTTCATAGTGCCCCACATCGATTCCTTTTGCTTATGCTAAACCTATTTCTCTTTGGGACACCTTCTTCTTAGGCTTAGTTTGATCAGAGCGAATTGGTAGCCTTTCCATTTTTATGCGAGGAGGCAAGCCACCGACCTTCATCGTAACCTTCGCCATGGTGCGGCCACTACCGCTCTAGACTACGGCATTGCCGCTGTCTGTGCAGGCTGATCTGTACCAACTCTTTCCTTCCTTTCAAACTTGACACACTCATAGCTATTTATGATCTTTCTTCCATTTATCTTGGCTCTGCTGGGTGTGCCCAAGCCCATGCTTGATTGATGGGTGTCTCCTTGCTTGAATTGAGGCACTTTTGAGTCATTTTGCCTTCTTGTCACTTACTTGAGCTTTACCACTCAAGCAGCCCTTATCAATGATCTCATTGAGTCTAGCAATTTCTTTTCTCATTGCCTCCATGTTTGCAAGGTTAGTGAAATAAACATTCAAATCAATATTATAATATTTTCCACAACCTTGACTAGTGGAGGTAGTAGAGGCATCCTTTGCATTAGAGGAATGTGAGTTGTTATCCCAAAGAATGTTATATTGCAGTTCAAGTTCTTTATGTTTTTCATCTAAGCCACAATACTTTTTCTTGAGAGCAATATTTTCCTTCTTTGTGATAGCATGGTCCCCTTTTTCTTTGGTCAAGGCCTTGCAACAAGGATTCCACCTCACTTCTCTCTAATACAAGAGCTTCCTTGCTAGCAATGTAAAGATCCTCTTATTGGATAAGAGTTTCCTCTCTAGATTCTAGCTCGGCTTGGACACTCTCCAAGTCCTCCATTAGTTTAGTGATGAATAGTTTGGTCTTTCCATCTAAGTTCTTAGTTAATTTATCAATTTCTTCATCACTAGATTCATCATCACTAGAGCTATCACTAATATCACTACTAGAGATATCACTAGGAGGTGGAGGAGCTTTGGCCTTGGATTTAGATTTTACCTTCTCACCCTTTGCCATAAGATAAATGTGAGGGGAGTAGTAGTCATCATTGGACATGTTGGTGAAGAGTCTTGGTGAAGAAGATGGCTCATGGATAGCAATGGTTGTAACTTTCTCATCTTCTTCACTTGAGCTTTCAATAGATGAATTCCATTCATGCCTAATGTGAGCTTCTCCCATATTTTCTTGCTCTTTCTCGGTCGGCCTTGTCCTCCTTGATCTCATATGGGCACTTGGCAATGAAGTAATCTGTGCTTTCCACAATTGTAGCATGTCCTCTTCTTCTTGTTTGAAAACTTCCTCTTTACTACCTTGTACCTTTGCTTCTTTAACCCTTTGTGAAAGCTCCTCATAAAAGAGCAACATCATCCACTTTCTCATATTGGTCATCATCATGTTCACTCTCACTAGAGGATGAGGTGGTTTCTACTCTTTCTTGAACTTGCTTGATTGCTTTGGGCTTGCTAATTGAAGCTTGCTTGCTTGATTTGTTGGCCTTGAGAGCTACATCCTTGTTGAGCTTGATGCCTTCTAGCTTTGCTTGCAATTCTCCATGCTTCTTCCTCTTATTTGCTTCTTCTCTTCGCATGTCAAAGGTCAAGATCCTCTCAAGTATATCATTTGGTGTGAAGTACTCAAACTTCTTCTTGTCTCTAATTAGAGTTACTACGGTCTCATTTCTTGGTGTATAAGCTTCCAACATAATCTTGACAACTTTGTGATCATCTAGCTCATCACAACCATAGCCTCTAATCTTACCCACCATGGTCATCAACCTATCAAACATCTTTTATGGCCCTTCTCCATCTAAGATAACAAATCGGTTGAGCTTGGACATCAACAAATCAATTCTTGCCTTTCTCACTTTGTCAACCCCTTCATGTGCAAGATGCAAAGTATCCCAAATTTGCTTGGCAACATCCACACCAATCACTCTATTGTACATATCACCATCCAAGGCACTAAGTAGCACACTAGTAGCTTGACCATTGAGGTGGATGATTCTCATTTCTTCCATGGTTGGATTCTTAGGATCAACTGGTAGCTCAAATCCATTGCAAACAACCTCTCAAATGCCAGGATGAAAACCTATAAGATAGGCTCTCATCAAGTGCTTCCACTTGGCAAAGTTAGTCCCATCGAAATGAGGTAACTTGCCCGCGGGCACATTGATGAAAGACTTACGATCATGATTAGTCATAGACATAGAAGAATAGTTAAAGGATACGGCAGCATATTTGTTGTTGTCATTCTTCTTGCCCTTTCCTTTCTTGTCCTTCTTGCTATGTACTTGGTAGGACTCATCATCATTACCATCTTCGGAGCTGCTAGATAGCTCACTTGAAGTTGCATTGGAGGCTTTTGCTTCTTGTTCCTTCTTCTTTCTTGCTTCTCTTCTTTTTCTTCTAGCTTCTCTCTTGAGTCTTCTTTCTTCTTTTCTTGCTTTCTTCTTTTCTAACCGCTGCTGCTCCTTCTTCTTCTTCTCTCTTGCTTCTCTTTTCTCTTTTCTAGTTGCCCTTCTTCTTCTTTCTTCTTCATTTTGAGCTTTTTCGGCAATGGTTGCCTCTAGCTATGGGAGCGTGGAGTTGCTCGCTGTAGAGGCGCTAAGCTCACTGCTGTCGGTGTCATATAGCCCAACGTCCTTCGGATCGACATTGATGGGCTTCACAACACCGGATCCTTCCTCGGGCTCCATACCTCACGGTGAAGCGCACACGAGGTAACTCTGCTCGATACCACTTGTAGGATATCTAGTACGCCTAGAGAGGGGTGAATAGAAGCTGCAAAAATTCAACTCAAACCGAAGTCAAATTCACCACAGCCTTTGCTGCTCTGTGAGCACAAAGACACTACACACACAAGCAACGGAGGCCTTTGCACTTTTGTAGGAGATATTAGTTCACAGTTCAAAATCTACCCAGCGAAATTTAGATTGGGTAAATTTCTTAGCTTTCTCAGTAGGGTAGTGGATCACGGATCGACAAATTTGAAAGTGGTCGGAACACCACACACAAGTAGATCAGCCTTAAACCCTAGAAATCACCTCAACAACAACAAGAATACAAGTGTAGCAACACAAGCACAAGATGACACAAGGATTTATCTCATGGTTTAGCTCACCACCAAGGCTTTTCTAAGTCCACGTTGTTGAGGTATACCACTAAGGCTTAGGGTTTTACAACCCTACCTTGTTCTCAAGTCAAGAGAGTGAACTCTTGAGATGAGGGGTGATTTTACTCATTTGTAAGAGGTGGTTACAAACCTCCCAGGGGCTGCCACAAACTTGGCAAGCTCTCACGGACGATGCTCTAGCTAGCTAGGAGCCAAGCTCAAGAGTAATAAACACAACCGCCGGCCAAAACATGAACCAAATGCTCTTTAGGCTTTGAGAATCAGTGGAGCTGCTCTCTAATCACTTTTAGCACCTTTTTCTCTCAAGGATTGATGGGGAAGTCAAAGGGAAGCTTGAGAGCTTGAAGGGCACCAATGGAGGAGAGAGGAGATGAGCACCTGCTGATTTTCGTCGGTCTCAACCGTTGGGGAAGAAGAGAGAGACGTTATGGAGGACAGGGAAAAGTATAAATACCTCCCTACCTCCCAACGGTTACTTAAGTGCGGCAGTGCCGCCCTAAGTGCGGCAGTGCCACGATGCGGCAGTGCCTCTCTCCAGGTGTGGCACTGTCGCACACAGCAAGACAGCAAGGGTGAAGGAGTTGTTAAGTTGGCTGTCTTAGCTGAGGTGTGAGAATATTTTGTGTAAAGATTGAGCATTTGGTTGCACATTTTTAACCAGTTGTAGTGTTCCCCTTTATAGTACGGCTTTTCCCATACTCAATTTCAAAAAACAAAAGAATTCAAAACTCCTTTGAGTGTGATGCCGTCCTTATTTGTAATTGGGGGCTCCTCCTTTCCATGTGACATCCTCTATAATGAATTCTCTGCTTGTCATCTTAATAAATCTCATTAGTTCTCTAATTAGGTGGTCATTAACACTAAAATCCACATTAGGGCTTGATTGCACTTACAAGAGGTCCTGGAACCGGCTGTACCTGCTCGACTTGAAGGTGGAGAAGCCCATCTGCTTGGCTGCACAGCGCACGGAGGAGCCATGGCTGTGGCACGCCCGCTATGGCCATCTCAGCTTCGACGCCCTCAGCAAGCTAGAAAAGATGGTCTGGGGGCTGCCTCACATCAAGCACATAGGCGAGCTATGTGACAGCTGCCTGGCCAGGAAGCAAAGAAGGCTATCATTCCCAAAGACGATAAAGTACCGCGTGGCAGAGGCCCTCGAGCTGGTCCATGGTGACCTCTGTGGGCCGATCACACTGGCGATGCATGGCGAGCACAAGTACTTCATCTTGCTGGTGGATGACAATAGCCAGTTCATGTGGCTGCAGCTTCTGACCGGCAAGATTGAGGCAACGAATGCGGTCAAGAAGTTCAAGGCACGCGTGGAGGCAAAGAGCGGCAAGAAGCTACGCACAGTGCGGACTGATTGCGGCGACGAATTCACCTCTGTAGAGTTTGTAGCGTACTGCGTGGATCAAGGTGTGGTGTGCCACCACATCGCGCCGTACACGCCATAGTAGAATGGCGTGGTGGAGAGGCGCAACCGACAGTGGTCGGCATGGCGAGGTCGATGATGAAGGCTAATAAGATGCCGACGGAGTTCTGGGGAGAGGCGGTGACCACGGCGGTGTTCATCCTCAATCGCGCGCCCACCAAGGCCCTGAAGAGCAAGACGTCGTTCGAGGCTTGGCATGGATGCAAGCCGAATGTGTCCTTCATTAGGACATTTGGCTGCGTTGGCAATGTCAAGAACACAAAGCCCCACCTCAACAAGCTGGAGGACAGAAGCACGCCCATGGTGCTGTTGGGCTATGAGGAGGGAAGCAAGGCCTATCGGCTCTATGATCCCAATGGAGGCATGGTGGTGGTCTCTAGGGATGTAGTATTCGACGAGATGGCTGCTTGGGATTGGGAGGATCAAGGCGCCGTGGAAGCTGCTGGTGTCAGCAGCACATTTGCTATCGAGCACTTGGTGATCCAAGGAGGAGGAGATGATGGCGCTGGAGAGCAGGCTGCTGCTGGAGAGTAGGCTGCTAGAGAACAGGTTGTTGTTGGAGAGCAGTCTCTACCAGCAACTACGCATTCACCTCCACCAGTCCCCTACGACGGCAGCACAGAGGACACCCCCATTGGAGTTCGCATCACCACCCATCGACATCTACGAGTTCATAGCTGCTTTCCATGACGACAAGGAGGTTCAGTTCAGGCGGGTGGACAACCTTGTCGGCGAAGGGGGAGCTCTAGGGCTGGCTAGCTAGACCACCGGATGACCCGAACTACTCCTTGTCGATAGAGGAGCCACCAACGTTCACAATGGCTGAACGTGGCGCCAATTGATGCTTGAAAGCGATGTTGGAGGAGATGAGGGTGATCGAGGACAATGGGACATGGGAGCTGGTGGATCCACCGGTGGAGGTTGGGACGACCGGGTTGAAGTGGGTCTATAAGGTGAAGCGAACAGCGTGATGCCATTGTCAAGTACAAGGCTCGGTTCATTGCCCGTGGTGGCCGTGCAATGTGAGGGCATCGACTTGAGGAAGTCTTTGCTCTGGTGGCGTGAATGGAGTCCGTTCGCTTGCTGTTGGCCACGACAACAGCAAAGGATTGGTGCGTCCACCACCTCAATGTCAAGTCTGTGTTCCTCAGTGGCGAGCTTGCGGAGATGGTCTTCGTTAAGCAATCTCTGGAAACGCCATCATGGGCGTGAGCACAAGGTGCTCAAGCTGCGCAAGGAGCTCTATGGGCTACGGCAGGCCCCTTGGGCATGGAACGCCAAGCTCGATGTCACCTTGGGCGAGCTTGGGTTCACTCACTGCACCACAAAGCATGCGCTATACACGCAGCGACAAGGGAAAGAGGAGCTCGTCGTCGGTGTGTATGTGGACGACTTGATCATCACTGGAGCACGGGCGGAGGATATTGATGGCTTCAAGCACGAGATGGCTGCTCGTTTCAAAATGAGCGATCTCGGCGCGCTCTCCTACTACCTTGGCATTGAGGTGAGGCAGGGGAAGGAGCACATCTCCCTGGGCCAGCGCGTCTATGCGGAGAAGCTGCTGGAGCGCAACGGCATGGCGGAGTGCAAGCCGTGCGCAACTCCAATGGAGGAGCGGCTGAAGCTATCCAAGCACAGCATGGCAGTGAAGGTGGACGCGACGCGCTGCCAGAGCATCATCGGCAGGCTGCGCTACCTCAAGCATACTCAGCCGAACATCGCGTTCGTGGTTGGGTATGTTAGTCGATTCATGGAGGAACCGCGTGAGGATCACTGGACGGCGGTGAAAAGGTTGTTGTGCTACATCAAGGGGACGCTCAATCAAGCGATCATCTTCCCAAGAGTGGTGGCAAGGGTGGGCTGTGGCTCATGGTCTTCAGTGAGGCGCCCCCAAGGCAAAGGAAGGTGAGCTAGAGCTCACTATTTTCAGCGACCCAGACATGGTGGGCGACATCGACGGGCGACGAAGCACCTCTGGTGTGCTTGTCTTCCTTGGAGCAGCCCTCATCGCCTGGCAATCATTGAAGTAGAAGATTGTGGCGTTGTTGACATGTGAGGCCGAGTACGTCACAGCGGCCACAGTGACATCCTAGGCTGTCTGGTTGCGCTGGCTGCTAGGTGAGCTGACTGGCGAGGAAGCTCACCCACCAGCTTTGATGGTAGACAATCAGCCCGCCATCGCCCTCGTCAAGAATCCTGTCCTCCACGATCGGAGCAAGCACATCGACATCAAGTTCCACTTCCTCCAGGACTACGTCGATGGAGGGCAAATCGTCATCGAGTTTGTCGAGACCGACAGACAGCTCGCTGACATCCTCACCAAGTCACTCGGGCGCCTGCGGTTCATGGAGCTAAGGAAAATGATTGGCATGGATGAGGTCAAGGCTTTGGGTTAGCAGCAGGATTAGGGAAAGAATTGTAAGACATAATCTGCTGCTGACCTCTCACGTTTTGTTTGCTGCACAACAGATTTGGCAATAGGTCATTCTCTGTTGTCCTAGTTGCTGTAGCAGTGTGACAATAGGCCACCACTGGTACATTAGTTGGTAGCTAATACATCAGTCATATCTTGGTAGTGGGCTGAGGTAGGAATTGTACTGCTAGTACTAGGAGTAGTTGAGCTGTACTCAGCCATGCTCATATGTACCTTATAGTTGTTATATGAGTTGTATATACTCTACCTCTATGCAATGAAAGCAGGTGATTCAGGTTGCCACAAACCAAAAAGAGCAGAGCTCTAGCCAACGCTGGTGCTTGTGATGTGTGTGTATGACTGTGCTCACCCCTTCTTCTACCTCTAGCCATAGTGAGTGAGTGTGTGTGCTGGTAAGCTTACTGCACCACCCCATGGGGGCCGGGCTTTGGCGGGGAGGGCAAGAGGGAGGTGGACGGAGGAGGAGGCGTGGGGGTCGAGGCGGCCAGGCGGGGTAGTCCGAAATTTGAATGAGTCTGGAGTGCGTGTGAATTCGAATTCAGCGGCCATTGAGATGACCGATCCGTTGATGGTGACGCCGAGGTCCGAGTCCTAGGGGAAGGGGCAGTAGACGAGCGGTGGTGCGGTGGCCGGCGGAGTGGACACAGTGGAGTGACCGAGTGAGGTCGAGGAGCTTGGGCCGGGTCACGGGGCGGATCTCGTGGGCCTATCAATTACTTAGCGGCGCCTCTGGCCCTCTCGAAATCACAAGGGATCGATTACCGAACATGTAGACGTGCACATCTCATTTCAAGAGTCAAATTTAAAAAGTTTGACTAAAATATAGAAAATAGTATCAATATTCGCATCTACAAATACATTTCATGTTTAATCTAATAGTATACTTCATTCATCTCAAATTATAAGTCATTCCAAGAATCTTGGAAAGACCAAGTATTTCAAGTTTAACCAAAATTGTAGAAAGAATTACATATATTTATGACATCAAATAGATATGCTATGAAAATATAATTAATAAAGAACATAATGATACTTAGTTGGTATCATAAACGTTATTATCTTATCATATAAATTTAGTCAAACTTTAGATGCTTTGACTCTTCAAAATTCTTAGAATGACTTATAATTTGAGATAGAGAAAATACATCATATATATTAGTATAGTTTTTATATATTTGATTAATTTGAAAAAGTTTGACTCTCGTAAATCGAGATATACGTTTATTTTAAAACAGAGGGAGTAGCTTCCTCTTATTTGTTTAACTAAAAAATAAAAATAATGAAAACAATGGACCATTTTTTAAGAGAAAAGAAATTGGAGCATGTAAATATCTGCGCCTCGTTACAGCGAGGCCAACGTATTGGGAGCTCGAAGAATGTGTCCTGAACCATGATGGTCCATCCATTTGAAAAGCTATGACTCGGCACTTAACCCTAACCCTCGGTTACGGTTTACAACTGTACAACTAGAAACAAATCTCAGCTGTTTGGGGAAATCTCACTTGCGAAAAGCCGGAACCTACAACGTAGGTCTCGTGGAAGAACATACAACGGCCCAAATGGCAACTCTACGCAAGCAACGCGTACATTGCACTATCAGATTTACAGGCGCGCAGTCGCGCAGATCTTACAGACGTGGAAGGTTTCTTCTGGACATTGCCATTTGGGCCTTACGGCTTCCGAACAATCTGTACAGACCCGGCCAGAGAAGCCGCGCCGCTGCCAATCTACTACAAACACAAGCGGTGTCTGACGGCTGACGCACCAGCATTCCAGCAAGCAACGATGCTTCACCGATGCCGGCCATGGTGCGTCCTCGAGCTTCCGGCCGCATGCCGGCGAGAATGTTCATGCCTCGCATGGGAGAGGAGCATGTCGGACTGAGCTAGCCGCCTGCTGAACTCACTGCTGCCGCGATGGTGGTTATCCCCCTGTAGAAATGTTCTGGTCATCAGAAGCCCACAATTAACTGCTGAACGTGAGCATTTATAGTGAAGGTACTTCACCATTCTTGGATTTATATCTTGTTGGTTTGATCTGGCTAGAAGTTCAATTGTCTCGTCCATCTCCATGGTCTTCTGTTGAAGGTTGTCTTTCTCCAACTACAAAAACACATATGCACAAGTTTAGCATGATCGAAGTCAGGTAGTAAGTTGAATAGCGCAATATGTTTTTGAGGGAAGTTCTCGGGCGCATAAGTATTTTCTGAACCTGTAACATTTCAATCTGCGCTTCCAGCATCTGCTCCCGTTGCTCAAGCTGTTCAACGAGCAGTTGGGCCTCTAATAGGTCCGTCTTTCTTTGGTCCATGTCATCAAGCAAGCTTGAAGTTAAAAGAAATAAAATCCCAACATGTTCACTTGACTCAGTAATTTCAACTATAAGCAGAATGATCAGATGAACAATTCAGGATTAGAAGTTTCACCTGTCCCTTTCCAGAATGAGAAGACCAAGTTGTTCTTTCAACGCTTCAAGTTCTGTGTCCTACAGTGGCAAAACAGATGAAAAAATGAGGAACACCTTCTGAGAGTATGATTCAACTTAGTAAAACACAGATTTGTTGGTGGCATACCTTCGCCTTTGATTGTTCAATTTGTTGCTGGGATGCTATCAGCAACTTTTGCACCTCTTCTTGGTCAACCAAATTCTAGATATGTGAACAACAAATCTCACTAAGTGAACAGTATAACAATAACACATAATATTTAACAGCTTGGAGAAACTTCTGCTACTTACAGCATAGTTTGTCATGTCTAGTTTGACACCAAGTAGTTCTCTTATAATATCATGTGTCATGGTATCCACAGCAGCTAGTCTTGATGTTAGCAAGCATATCTATGGTCAAGGAGAAAAAAAAAGCATAAACTTTACAGGAAGTAGCTGAATATTGGACAATAAATAGTCCAAATTATAGTTAAACATGGAGCATAATCATTTGTATCTTATTTCCCAGAGAAATGATAAGCTGTCAAAATTTCTTCAACGAAGCACACAATTGTAAACGTTCACGTCATTAGCCCTTTCTTTTTAAGTAAATAGATGGCACCTGATATATCATAGTATAAGCTATGGTTTCTACTATGAATAATAGTTCTTGTATTGAATAATAGCCTAAGAAGGAAAACCAACTAGGTAGCATGGCATTTGGATTCGGACCAGATGGTGAACCTCATTGGCTCATTGCAATCTGAGGACATATGCAACAGCAACATTATGATAGTGAGACAATATATCCTGATTAACAATATATCATGATTGACCAGTGCTAAATATTTCAATCCAGACTACTAAAAAAACCAAAGGTCAAAGAAACACATGTTACCTCTTTCTGTTTGCAACTAACCAAACCTTCCAGTTCTTCAATTCGTTGGCGTGCCACCGAGATTTCTTGATCCTTCTCAGAGTTCATTTGTTGAATAATGCTAGATATGCACCGGAAAGGGGAGCTGGATCCTCTTGCTCTCGCCCTGAAGGCTTTTCAGTTTTGGCATGGACAGTCTCAGAACTAGATTCATGCGGACCAAACTTCTGTCTAGAAACCATGTGCTCCATTTCATGGTACTGCACAACAAGAATTAGTAGCACATAGACAGTAACAAATAGACACAAAACAATGTAGGTAGTGTTCCATACCTTCTCCTGAAACAACAAAGACTGTGCTTCTGAATGCAGGACCAACTCAGCAATATGCTCTTTGTATTGTCCAATCTATATGAATGTGTATTGCCGGTTTAGATGATTATTTAAGAGAAGAAAGAACTCAAAATCTCAAATAGTTGTGTATAAGTTCGACATGAACCTCATCATCTTTACGTTTTGCTTCCAATTTGAGACCTTCAATCTTCTTTCTGACATCTTTATGTGCAAGAATCTCAGCTTGCAATCTCCTGCATTGAAGATGCCATCAGTTGAAACAAGCTCATAGACACCTTATGGGTGCCTCATGGCAACAAGCAATTCAATTGAATTCTTACTTTTCTAGATGACATTTCCCTTGACACGATTCCTCAGCAGCATCACATTTTGATGCTTTTTCTACAGCAAGCATGTCATCAAAAGCTTGAAAGTGGGCTTCAGATAGTTTATGTACTTGATGGCTCCTTACTTCCTCTTTAAGGTTGCATACCTTCGGCAAAAATAAGAATATGTGATAGATAATACTGTGTAACAAAGTAGAGTCTGACTCTCCATGTTCACGCACCAATCCTTGCATAGGTACATCTGAAAAGGTTAAATCTAATGGCAAATGGAAATTTGTGGTACTTTTGTGCTACATGTATTATAATCACTATTACAAAAATTTTATAGCAGCCATGTATCTCATTATGGCAAGTTGCCCGATAAGCAGAGAAAGCACAAAACGAAGAAGACCAATGAAGAGTACCTCTTCCTCAAGAACAGTCACTGTTCCTTCAAGTTCCTCGACAGATCGTTCAAGAATCTTAACCTCCTCCTCTTTTTCCTCAGCATAGATTTTACTAATCTCTGCAGTCTACAGAAGCATAACAAGTGCCCACTTTCAATTAAATTCAGAGTTGTGGATGAAAAAAAAACTAATTACAAAAATACTTACTTGACGAGCTTCAATAGCAGCAGCTTCATTTTCCTCAGCTAAAGCCATTGCCATCTCAAGCTTGTCCCTTAACTTAAATATCTCTGCCTGGAGATTTTCTCTGTCACTACTCATTATTTTAATGCTATTATTTAATTCTTCAATATCTGACATCAACTGCCCCACTTCAGAACGATTTAGCAATAGTATTTGGCTCTCCAATCCCTCTATGACCTTAACTTTTTCTTCCAACAGCACTTTTGTTTCACTATTCTTCACAGTTTCATCTTCCAACATCACTCTCAGACCTTTGTTCTCCTTTAATAACGCTGATGATAAACTTTGAGAATGCTCTAACTCTGATCTTAAAATAATGAGTCTGGCACCATTTTCAGCCAGTTCTTCCTCAAGTACCTTTTGTTTTTTCAACATGGTTTCTATTGTAGAAGTTTTCATATCTAGTTCTCTTTGAACATTGCTAAGGGCAGTAGATATTTCATCAGCTTTATCTTTCATATCTTTTGCGTTTGAGGTAGACTCTTGCAGTAGTTTAAGATCAAAAGACAATCCTTCTACAACATTGCTCTTCCTGTCAAATTCTCTTCTGAGTGATGCATATTCTGCACTATAATCAGATTGAGAAGGTTTGCTGCTACCCCACTGGCATGAATGTGAATCTACCTGTTGGCAAGCAGACCCACAAGCATTTGCATTTAGGTGATGGAACTGCTCTGTAGATCTGCCTTTTTCTTCTATAAGTGATACCATGTTCGCTATATATGACCTTGAATCAATTATACATCCTTTCAAGTCTTGGCCAAAAGTAATAATCTCTGAGCAAAGAGCAAAGAGTTCTACCATGGAAAAACTTTGAATTTGCTGAAACGACTTCCTTATTATAGTAGCAAGCTTTGTCATCTCTGAAACGCGCTCATTTATCTGTTGATGCAATTTGTCATATTTCTGGGATAAACAAGAGCTTGATGCTTCAAGTTCTTTCAAGTCACCGATCAGAGAACTTTTCTCAGACAACAACAATTCCACAGCTTGCCTGCAATTATCTCTCTCAAGTTTTAATTCTTCATTGGCCTTCAACAAAGCTGAAAGCATAAGTTCAGCCTCTTCCATGGTTTCTTGAGCTGCCTCAAAATTTGAAAATAAGGTCAGAACCTTATTTGATTTGTCTTCAACAAGATGCATCACACTATCAAGCTTTGACTGCAAGGTTTGGCACAATAAAATTCCACATTATCAATCAGATTTTCATAATCCAGAAAGAAACTAACAACTGAGGTGCATGAGAAAGGCGTTTCTGTGCATAAAGAATTTCAATCAAAACAAAATTACTGTTATATATTTTTCTGTTTTCAGTTGGTATGAAAGATAAAGCATTTTATACATATTTAGAAACATGGTTATACAGATTGTTATGTGCAGAGCTGTAAATAATGTAAACATTCTTATGCCAGAGGTCAATGTGGCATACTTCCTAGCCTGTACTTGATCTTTAGATAATTGTCTGAAAACTACTGTTCAATTCAATTTTTCTGTGTTGGTTTAGTATGGTAGAGTCTCTGTTTATACCTAAATCATTTAAGGCATTGACAAAATCTCAAATACACCTCATCGACCATTACCTTTTCAGTTACTCCGTCCATCAATGTAAGAACTAATTTGGAAAGTCAAACTTTGTTTTTTTTACTTACAGTCAATGTAACTCTATGAAGGTGTTAATTTTGTAGCAATTGACAATATACTATAAGGCCCCGTTTGGATCCTTGGAATTGAATTCATTTTAATAATCATAATTTAGACACATTAACTAAGCTAATATGGTTGTATATGGATTATATTTGTATATTATTGTTGGCTATACGAGAGAGATACTTATGTGTTGCATTTCTACCGTAGGAGAGCGAGTTGAAGAGCGTGTTATAAGTTGCAAAGTAGAAACATAGCATGGTAATCTATAGAAATCAATTTCCATCTCTCACCCTATGAATTTGAGATAGGCTTATATGTGGACTTTGGTGGAATGTCAAATTCCAAGCCAGATTATGTTGCATTTCAGCTATGATAGATTATGTTGTCTATAGGCAAATAATATCTCACACTACTCACGCCAGATGCACGCATCGAAACAAGTTATGTGGCTGTTGCTTAGCTTGGAGTACCTGGTAATCTGGATTAACTTGACTAGCTGCTGGTTGATTTTCATCACGAGGCAATTCCTCAATCATGTCAACTGAACTATCAGGCAACACTAGGTCATCACGAGAATGTCCTTTAGCTCTTTCTGCAAAGACACAATTTTCTGCTTTCAAATTGTTCTTTAGTTCTTGTATTATACAATCCTTTTGGTGCAATAAACCTACTAGCTGTAGTTCTTCCTGAGAGCTTTCTTCATTATCCAACTGCTGAGCTTCAGTTATAGCAAGAGTTGCACCTCTTAAAATATGCAGCTTTTCCTTCACTTCCCTGCCAATTTTCTGCGCAGTTTGTAGTTCATTTTGAAGTTTGAATATCATCTTTTCTTTCTCAATGCTAATTTTCATAGCCTTCTCCACATGTTCACTTACAGAACTGTTACTGTGAGGAAATGAGCTAATCATATTATCAATGTTCTGATATGCATCATCCAGTGATCTACATCCATCTGTTAAGAAGCTTGTTAGATCAAAAATTGCAGCCTCCCATTCTTCAGATAAAGAAGCAATTTCTACATCTTTTGCAACAATAATCTCTGAAAGCTTATTACTTTCTTCAGCCATAATAAACAGCTTCTCTTTGAGCTCTTGATTTGTTCTTTTAAGGTTTTCCAATTCATCCTGTGATAGATGTTTACTTGAGTTCACTATTTCAATCTCTTGGCACAATAAAGTCTCATCATGCAAATGTATACCCCTCACTGGAGCTTTTTCATGGACATGACAAGTGTCATCCTTCTCTAGAAAATTCAGCTCAGTCAGAATAGTGCTTTTGTCAAGTACATCATGTGAAGACCCCATAGCTAAGTTGAAGCACTCAGACAATACACCATCATACTCTGACGCTATTGTAGGATCCCTAAAGTCGTGTGTTTCTGGATCATGCAAATGAGGAGACTCCGGATCTTCACTGTCAATTTCATAAGGTAATTCAAGTTGGAATGATTCTGAAATATTAGTTGTGATCCCTGCTTGCATGAACTGCTTGTTAACATCATCCGATGACAAGTATGAAAAATTCTGCTTGGCTTGATCCTGTTATGAAGTCAAAATAACAGATAAATGTAAGCTATGTTTAGACCAAGGGTTATGGGTTATACACAATGAAAGAGTAAAAGTCCAACATTTTGCATTGCGTTGATGCTTGTGGCCACAACATTCTCCTTTTCCTCAGGAGCAACCTGAAAATAGGATGAACGAATATGAGCATCAAGCATTGAGTTATTGGAGGCTGTGAAAACGTCATACGTACTTGATTTGTGCAGGGCTTCTGGTATTGTATCAGTTCACAGCGAAGCTTATTTACTTCACTGCAATCAACATGAATGGTAAATTTATTATTAGATTGTTTAAGGGCCCAGAAATAAGTAGATGTAAGGTGTGTAACAGTTAACATCAGCAGTAGATTGTGATAATCAGGAACTATATATGAATATACATTGAGATATAAGGCAGTTGTAAAAATACTTACCGAGCTAACAGAACATTGTTTTCTAAGCATGCATCCAGTTCCTTCCTGCAATTGTCAAGCTCCTTGATGAGCTCATCACCCTAAAAGCAATGCATCCCACAATTAGAAAATAAACTCAGTTTATATGTTGAAGCAAATTAGGTTAACTTGCAAATTATCCCACTTCCCCTTAAGGGTTATAATATGGTATTTCTCGATAAAATTTAGGCTAAGCTTTTGGCTTCCTTGGAAACAGAGACAGGGACCACATCAATGCGAATAAGTAATGAACCAAAACTAATGAGAACACACCTGAGCTTCTACATTTTTAGGAGCTGCTGCGTATTTCTGCTCAAGGATATGAAGGAACTACAGATAGAAAATTATCAGAACAGCATGCAAGATTAAAAAAAATTCAGCAGAAAGAAGCTCAGGAAGGCTGAACATACATGATTCCGCAAAAGAGATATCTCTGTCAATAACATCTCTCTTTCCCCTTGCTTGTAGAAGTTCTGAAGCCTGTATGTTAGTAAAGTAGAATAAGCTAAACTCACTTTTTTCAAACGCACAAAAGATCCCAAGTCACTATGTAAGTTTTCTGTTTGCAACCAAAATCATTAGGACTTCAAAATTTTAATATTGCAATATTACGTTGTAAGTTCCTCAATCAATCTCTTGTTTTCCAACGCGAAGTGAGTCAATTGAGGATTTTCATTGATTTGTTCTTGCAACAACTGAATCTCCTGGGACAATGCAGCATTTTCACCAATCGAGTGTAATCTTTGTTTTTCACCACGAAGTTCGAGCCTCTTCCTCAAGCGCTGTGCGTCAGACTCCATCAGGTTGACCTGTCAAAACAGATAGTATCAGTATTGAACCCATAGACAACTCATTCTTATAAGAAGATAATTGTATTTTATGTTGCATATTTGAGGATATAAGCACATATTGATTATTAGCTCTTCTTTAAGAAATTGAGACATCTGTGAGAAAATAGTATTACCAAACGGTTCAAGTGCTGTATTTCTGCTTCCAGCTTCCCAATCTTGGTCTCTGCTGATTTCTCTCTCCTAAGGCTCCCAGCCAAGACATGTTCTAGATGGCTAACCTGTTATTAATGTATGAGTACTTTACGTTGTAATATATGGTTATTATTATTTACCAAAATGGAAAATCATGCCTTGTGACCTTTTTCTTTAGGATATTCAGATCACAGTCTAGTTGATCATCTACTCCACATGAAGTTTTGAATTCATTGGTAAAGTCTGAATTAAGCAACAAGCTAGGTGATCCAGGACAATCTTTTTGCTTCTTCAAGCATGTCAGTTGATCCTGTTAGAGTGAAGTCACGCATCATACAAAGAATCACCTCTAATTCAATAAGGGAGTTCTGAAAGGGAAAGAAAGCAACCCTTACCTTTAGTTCCTCTATCTGCCTTTGTAAAGCCATAACATCTCCTGAAGCGTCTTCATTTACTTTTGCCTAACATAAGTAAATGGATCCCCAATTAAGTCAACAAGGAAACATTCCCATATCTTAAAAAAAATCGATATACTTGAAAAAATAAGTACATTATTTTGAATCAGCTTTGCACGTTGGGCAAACTTCAAGGTACTCAATGTCTCACTGGAAGAACTGCAATAGAGGTAATTCATAGATGACTGAGTCAAGCACATTGTTAAGTATCTGGAAAAAACGTTGAATAGCAGTTAGCGGATATGAAGATACAGAAGATGGATACCGAATAGATGGGCTGACATTGGAAACAATTGTTGTTTTAGAGTTCCCTCCTAGCGAATCCTGCCAAGATATGATAATGAGCCAGAGAAAACAATGGACACATGTGCTTTTATTTGTATTTTAACCTGAAGGAGAAATGTAAGCCTTGAATCTCTATAAGGAACATGACGGCTTCTCCCATTTGCAACATCCACTAGAGTCATAATAACAAGCCTGAAAGAGGATATAAATGGATTATAATTTGATGACTTGTGCGCGGTGCTTCTTAAACTACAACTTCTCATGCTAGCAAAATATCAATCTTGATATCCAAATATGAATATATTTGTTACAATCTAAAAATTCAAAACAACAATATTATGCATCAGTATTATTTACCTGGTCATGAAATAGGGCAGGTTTCATAAAATTGAAAAAAAAATACAATTGTGAAACTTAACATGAAAGGGACTAGCATTTCTTATGCCATTATAAATGCCACAAGTGTTAACATATAAGCATGATGTTAGCCGTGCTAGATATAAAATGCTTGCAGCTGGATAGGCATGGGACATGCAGTTATTTACTTTTGTTTCTGAGTTCAAATAGTATGATCCACACCAAAATACATAGAGAATACTGTCGGAGAACAAAAGATTACCCAAGGGTTGACAGTGATCTATTAATGTTTGCAGCTTCTTTCAAACGTTCTCCTTCGGCACCTGAGCTTTTCTGCCTAGTTTGAACACAGTCAATATTTGTGAAGCAAGAGAACTTCGTTACTTTATTTTGTAACTCACCTCTCAGAACCAGCAAGATCAACTAAATTCAACCTCCCAAATCGGAGGTGTGTCATCGAATCACTTTCCCAACGACTCTCAATTACACAAGTAAAAACACTATGTGAGCGGCTGCTCTCGCTGTTCATGTTTGTGGCAGCCATTTTCCTGTTTGCAACCCCCTAGAAGAATATTTCAGGAATTTCATTGGATTAAGTTATCACTTAACAGTTATAGAACCTTCAATATTCAGATTCAATCAAAAGGAACGATGGAGAAAACATTCTATCACCTGTAGCAATAGCAACATAACATCTTCAACAGATGACACATAACATTCCATTAGATTTTCAACATATACACCTTTCTTTATATCTTCACGGATCTACAGAGAAAAATAAATCTGAGATTTAACATTCAGTTTGAAAAAGATGAAGCAAATCCTACTCATAGTTAGCTCACCTGAAGATTGGTTGACGAGGGTTCAAGTAGATCAGTTATTTGTTCATTGTAAATCTCTAGAAAAGAGCATTTGCAGATATATTTAAGCTTTTCTTCTCTCCGGCGCTCTTCTTCCTTCACATTCATTACATTTTAGTCTATTCATCAGCAATAATTCACTAAAGTAGACATACAAACATCGTACCTCATTTATCCGTCGAAAAAGATATTTGAAAATGCGAGGTGTCAAGCCAGCATCCTTACTAAGCTCATTGCCCAACTTTGTAAGTTCTCCCATCATTGTGTAAGTTTTCCCACTTCCCGTCTATAAAAGTATAGTTATTGAGTTACATACAGTTCAGGTAAATTCTTCTGCGGACACAGAATAGCCCAAACTCAGTTTGTCTTACCTGACCATAGGCAAACAGACAACCATTGTATCCTGACATGCAGTTCTCCACCATTGGCAGACCCACAACTCTGAATAGCTTTTCCTAATTGTTTTATAGACAAAAGGTTGCTTAGGCTAAAGGAAGACTGATCCAGAAAGGAACAAAAAGAGTGCTAGCACACTAGAGACCTGTGATATTGTTTCGCATGCAACATGGTCAAACGTGAACATGGTTTCCGGATGTCCTGTCCAGCTCAATGTCTTTGAGCTATCCTGCAGCAAGCATCTTTTCTGACCATGAGTAGCATTCTCGGCATCACTAATTGGTCTTATCCGTATCAGAACCTGTAGAAACCACATCAAAAGTCCAACACATTCGCCATATTAGCTTTAGAAGCCTGAGGGTGTGCAAACACATATCGAATTTGGACACATGTAAAAGAAGTCACAATTGGCATGATGCAGAATCACTAACAAATGGAATGCTAGAACTCAACGGGCATGACAAGCCATCAAAATGCATCAGCCTTACATGATGGTTAGACATTATTGATTATTCTTCATTTTATTTTCTACAAAGATGGTGACACCATTATTAGTAGAATTACATGATGCGCACAGTTAAGCCAGCATAATACCAGGATTACTTGATCGTCATCAAGACCATTATTTTTCAAGGAGGGACGGTTGCCAATCTAATTGATACAGGATGATTATTATATAGTTTATTTACTGCTTCTACTGAACAATTTCAACGACTTCACGGGTTCGAGCTGCGAACATCCAAACCTGCACATTGCGATCCTTCCAGAACGCGGGGTCCTCGTCGAGCTCGAAGTGCGGCACCTCCAGGGGCACCTCCGCGGCCGCGACATCCCTCAGATCGAACACCCTCTTCGCCGCCCCAACCGATGAGGTCCGGTCCCTGGCCCCGACCCCGCCGCGGAGGCCCTGGGCGTGCCGGCCAGCGACGACAGGCGTCGCCGGCGCGGAACGAGGGTTCCGCCCGGGATCCGCGATGGCCGCGAGCGGCGACCTCGGGGGCAGCGAGAAATGCGGAGCGGGGGCGAGGGCGAACGAGGAAGAGGACGCGGCGGCAAGGTCTTCGTTCTCATTAGACTCCGCCGCCGCCGCGGACGCGCGGCGGGCTCGCGAGCTGGAGGCGCGCCAGCCGCCGGTGCCGGCGCCTGGTGCGGCCATGGCGGTGGCGGGCGGAGCAGTGAGTGAGTGAGGTGGCGAGAGCGTGAGTGGGAGCGGGGTGGGCAGAGCCGCAGAGGCGACCAGAAACGGGCGTTGGGGACTTGGGGTTCTCTCCGCTCCGATTCAAATTTGAACTGCGAGTGCGTGATAGGAGCTGGATCTGACGGAGACTTTCGGCTCAGCCGCCGGCCGTTGTTCCAGTCGAAGTGGTTAATTGGTTATCGAGAAAGCGCCATTGGCTTAGGTTCGTTCATTAATGTTTGGTGTTCACTTTTGGTTGTTTGACGATGAAGATCGGTACTCCCTCCATCCACATTTGCATAGGTTCGTTCATTAATGTTTGGTGTTCACTTTCGGCTCAGCCGCCGGCCGATTTTGATTTTTTTTAAACTATCTGTATAGATTTTAACATTTTTTAAAGGCAGGAACGAAACTAAAAGTTTAGGCCTTTTTATATAAACATGATAATATTACTAGTACTACTCATTGCACACATATATGAAATGTTACTGATAAGCGATTAACTGAATGGGAAAATAATATTCATATGAAATAATATGTATATACACATTAAATTACCTCAAATCTCTAACATTCCTCGATGCGAAGTCATCGATGATGGTGTCAATATCAATCTCATCCAACAATCGTTTCTCAATGTATAATATTGCCAATTCATTTAACCTCTCTTGTGATATTATAGATCTCAAATAGTTCTTCAACGATTTTAAATTTGAGGAGCTTTTTTCAGTTAATGCCATTGTCACTGGCATAGTAAACAAGATGCGATAAGCAATAATAGAAGTACTAGGATAACAATCACCTTATGTAACAAACTCAAAAATCTCCAAAGCTGTCATTTGTCTATCTGGCAAAGCGGATTGCATAACCCTTAGCTCATAAATTAGATCATTTAAATTAATGTTAGATGAGCTATTTAGAGAAACAATTATTAATTACAGTTTTATAAAATAGGGATTGGACAGTATTATTTATGTATCTAACTAGGTTTATTACGAAAATATATGTACAGTTAATTAACAATACTATTTTTTATCATATTTTAGTGAAAGTTCAAATCGTTTGACTTTTCAAAAAAACCGATAATTACACTCTTTCATAGATGGAGAGGGTACTTTGAAATTAACATTTTTTTAAAGTACACAAATAATTTTTCTGTAATTTGATTAAACGGTTTCCTTTAAACAGGCCTGGGCCTGGGGCGGGACGGGAGGGACAACCGTCCTAGGTCCACTGAGCCAATGGGCCCCTCCCCAGGTATACACACAGTACTAATACTCAGCACAAGCCCAAACATACGGCAAACACCGGTGATCACGCATTCACCGCCGCGTGGTCGCTGACATTGTGGCTTTCTTTCCTCTTCTTGAGTTGAAGTTGGACTTCGCGATTTCTACTCTTCCTTTCTCTTGAGCCTTTCTCCAGCGAGAGAACGTGAAATGAGTCGCGTCCAACACCGCCGATGCGATCACGATCACGGACGAGGAATTGCTAGCTTGCTGCCCGCCGCCCGCCTGCCTGATGGTGATGAACGATCACGTCACGTCTTGCCGAATGTGATCACCGATCCGCCTGATTATTGCTAGCTTGCTGCGCCGAGTATTAGATGGTGATGTATACCGGGATAGCCCATTGGCTCACGTCTTGACTCGGGATCGTTGTCCTCCCACCTGCTTGGCGGCGATGTGCCCTGCGCTTAAAGGAAACCGTTTAATCAAATTACAGAAAAATTATTTGTGTACTTTTAAAAAAATGTTAATTTCAAAGTACCCTCTCCATCCATGAAAGAGTGTAATTATCGGTTTTTCAAAAAGTCAAACGATTTAAACTTTCACTAAAATTATATAAAAATACTAACATTTATGATAAAAAATAGTATTGTTAATTAACTGTACATATATTTTCATAATAAACCTAGTTAGATACATAAATAATATTTTTTTTCCAAAAAAATACACAAATATTAATAATATTCACTATAACTTAGTCAAAGTTAGGTTAGTTTGACTTGTACACATCGTCTTACTCACCTCCTCACTATTGTGCTCTATGCATTTGATGCCCCGGGCGCCCCTCTCCTTCCCTTATGGGGCCATGACTGGCACGGTCAACACGCCTTCTTTCCCGCAGCCAAGCTCGCCGCTCATTGTATTGCATCTTTCTTCCTTGCCACATAATAGTCACGTTGCGACCGAAGGTGACTAACCTCTCTGCTTCGCTATCGGGCCTCTCGCGTTGATGTCGAGGATGACATAGATGTTGCGGGAGATGAATGAGAGGCTGGACTACTTCAGTTTATGTGCATGTGTACGAGTTAGTTTGCCTCTCCTCCTCTCTCCTAGTCATAGCTCTACGCCCCTTGCACACCTCGCTATCACCTAGCTTGGCTAGTGTGACGCTCTAATCGTTGTGCCACACTTGTGCGTCTCCCTGGTGATGCGCTTCGTAAGGGAAAATGAGGAGAGGATGAAGAAGAGGCTAGGGGCATGTTTGGTTGGTTCCTTCAACTCGCGCGCACCGTAGATGCGGATCACCAAAACTATGGCGGTGAAAACGAGCCCCAGACTTTTGGCATGCATCTACACAGTGGGTGACGCTGTAGTTTTGGCACAGCGAAGATGAGGCAGCAACCAAACGGTACTGCGGCATGTCGTACTTTTGGTAGGGCAGGCTGCGGCCGCAACCAAATAGAGCCCTGAACCAAGCCCAGAGAGTAACGGTGCCTGGCAAGAAAATTGGTCATCTACTCTCCCCAACAAAACACAAAATAGGTATGACCCCCATCCTCTCAACTAAACAAAGGTATGAATTCATCTCATCATAGAACTTTGGTATGTACCTATCGCGTCCCTCCTCATCCCCTGAAAAGATCTTAATGTTACTTAGAGGAGGGTGAATAGGCGAGACCTAAAAGTTGAAACAACTTAGCACCAGACGCCTTTCTAAACAAACCCGCTAAGCCAGGTTCCAAAACCGTTAGTTTTATCGGCACAAAACCAAATTGAAATACAAACAGCCCCAAATGAACTCTATATGAAATCAAATGCCCTGTTCGCTTGGCTGATAAGCCATGACTGAAAATACTATTGGCTGATTTGTTGTGAGAGAAAAAATACTATTCGTTGGCTGAAAAAAAGTATGACTTATAAGCCAAACGAATAGGGCGAAAGCTTTTCTAGAGGGTTTCTTTGGATGTCCATATTCACACACCATCTGCAACCACAAAACAAGCACACGAAAGTAGATCGAAGTGGCCAAAAGAGACCATGTCTTGAAGTAGTAGCCACAAAACAGGCCCAGAATAAGATCTATGGTGTTGTTTGGTATGGAGTTCCTTGCTTTGTTACCAGTTCACGACGCAATGTGACCACAATGTATGTTGTTGTCTCGAGGGATTTTGGAGATCGAGAGCGAAGCAATAGATGAGTTCCTTGCTCCCACAGGAAACAAGTTGCGCGAGGGCCGAGGAGGCCGTCTGGCAATTGGCATCGCCCTTTGACCAAAATCGGAATCCTCCGAGGATGAGCCTGCGTTCACATCTGCATGACACGGCAGCAACATCAAAGTCTCTCAGTGACGCTTGTGTACAGGCAGCCAGGCAGTGAATGAAGAGGTAATAAGATGACAATAACGGAAAAGTCTCTTGGCTTAAGATGGGACGGTTTAGCAATTAGCAGATAAGCTAGTGCACAGCATCGATCATTGCACGGGGTGTTTCTTGGCAAGCAAGCTCCGATGACACAACAGGACCGATCTTGTGTGTCCTTGACGGTCTGACCAAAACTCGAATCTGCCCACGTACCTGTTGCTCCTTTGTGTTCACACCTGGTATTTAAACATATGTTATAGTACTATGTGGCACATGATAACATGAACCTTCGTCCCTTTTCGCGTCAGGTACACTCAGCTCGTGGAGCCCCATGTCTAGGGCATCGCCACTAGACTTTCCACGTCCTCCAACACGTACGTTGGTAACACGTTCCCTGACTACCAGCACTTGCGTAGAAGCTAATGAACCTCTTTCCATCAAAAAAACGTTTTAGCTGTCCGGTTACGACGAATAATAACAATATTTTTTTTAGGAAGTGGCCAGGTAACATTCAGTTGTTTTGGCTCCTCCTGTCAATTAATCGAATTTTTCTTATGCACTTACACTGTCATCTAGCTATATTTACACTGTCTTATCACTATATTTACAATAATTTCTTCAGTGTAATATATTGGACAGAGTGATGTAATTTAGGGATAACACAAGATCTCAGACAAATAGATGCCAAAGTTTCAAAAAAAATTACAATTATTTTTCTATGGATTCTAGGTACAAAATATATGTCAAATTGTTAACAAATATCATCAATTTTTTCACAATTTTACAATTTTATAAATGGAAGAACAGAGAGCAGAGAAGAACAGACAACAAAAGGCACATCTGGTCTTTGAGCGACAGAGAGGAAGCAGAGGACGGCGGCGCCTGCGCCGGGACGTCTGCCGGGGATGCCAGCCCGCGCCAGGGACGCTCGGGCCGGGGCAGCGGGGCGGCCTAGGTGTGGCGGCGGCCTAGGAGCGGAGCGCGGTCGAGTGGAGCTAGGAGGAAGCAGCGAGCGCAGACCTATGCGGGTGCGGCGGCATGGGGCGGAGCGGGGAGGAAGCGGCGAGTCTGAACCTGTGCGATAGATCGGACGGCAGCCGGGCTTCCTATGCGGATCGGATGCACACAAATTCGGTTGATGGAGGCGCAAGAAACAATCGTTTGAGATATAGCATTTCTGTTTTTTTAGCTATTCTGAGTTTCTGACTGACTGACGAACTGGTGCATGCTACGAATTTTGGTTTTGCTGAACCGATCGATGTGGCCCTTAGCTTGTCAGCATTATTTCAGTTGTCACGAGTTGGACTGGGCATATTTTAACCGAGAACCGATAACCGAACCGAGCCGAACCGAACCGAACTTTCGGTTTTTCGGTCTTTCAGTTTCGGTTTCATGTTTCCAATGTTTCGGTGTTCGGCTTCGGCGTCGGTTTGCAGGCGACGAAAACCGAACACCCGATCAAACCGAACTATGTTGTAGCGCACCCTGCCGCTCGCGATCGCACGGCACCAGTCCGGGCCCAAGAAGGCCCATCACGTGTAGCTCCCAGAACCTGCAGCCAAAAGGAAGGACTCCCGTGACCGTGTCCCTGTCTTGCCATCCCTCTCTCCTTTCCTTTTTCTTCATCCTTATCTCTTTCTCCTTCGTTCTTTCTCTCGAGTCTCAAATCTCGATCTATCCGCTCATGCGACGCTGATGTCGATGCGTGTGAGCGGCCGAGTGTGGAGTGCAGACGAGCGACAAGCTTGTCGTCGTGGCTGTGGCGTGGCGAGCTAAGCGGCGTGACGTAGCTGGTGTAGCTTCCGGCGACGGTAGCGGCAGATATGGCGCAGTACGCGGGCGAGAAAGCGAGTTGAGCGCCACGGGAGGCAGAGACGGCAAGATGCAAGTGTAACGAAGATGGTCAACGAAACCTTTGTTAGGCCCGTTCAACATGCGAAAAAATAAACCAAAACACTATAGCGCCTGGTTGTGTGAGAGAGAAATACTGTAGCGGCTGGAAGATGCACTGTAGTAATGTGGGGAGAAGCAGCTGGACCAGCCGGCTTTTTCAGACCAGCCGAACGCCGCCTTAGTCATCAAATCAGGCACCAACCCACTTTGAACTACGATGGTGGCATGCGACACCCACACAGGTATTAATTTTCACTGGTTCTTGGCTTGTTGGGGAGACGTGAGCAAGAGTCGATGGAGCGGATGAGCAGCAGGGACATATGCTGAAGTTCGGGGGAAACCGAACACCGAGCCAATTAAACCGAAAACCGAACACGTCGGTTTCTGTTTTTGACGTCCACCGATCGGTTGTTGTTTTGTGCAAACCGAAGTTTTTCAACACCAAACAAACCGAACCGAATGATCGGTTTAAACCGATTGCCCACCCTCACGAGGGACTGAGGTGCGGACAATACTGTCAGGGCCCAGGCCGTCAGGCGGGCCTAATAATCGAGTGATCGGGTTGTGCACGGCTACGTGATCCACAGATTCCCTTTGGCACACGCTCGTTCACACCCGCCACATACGCACACTCCATCACGGCAGTGGCCCGACAACCACTCCAACAGGCAACAATCCACACACGCCGATCAATTCCAAGCAGATAGCGTCCCCTCACGTGGACCCACCACCAACCTACAAATACACTTCCAGAGGCTCACAGTCACAGCATCTGACAGCTCCCGCTCCCTCCAGCAGCATCAGTCCATCCATCGCGCCAACCACCAGCACCAGTGCACCACCAGTCACTCCGCTCCCCCAAGGCCCCGAATCACGATGGAGCCCACGGGCACGATCGTCTTCGCGTCCGTCGGCGTCACCAACTTCGGCTTCGACGTCTTCTCCGTCTCCGTCCCTGCGCCCGCGTCCGCCGATGCCGAGGCCGGCGTCTCCGCCGAGGAGCTCGACGAGCGGCGCCACACGGACGGCGTCTCCGTCAACTTCAACGCGCAGTTCGCGGACGACGCCGGCGACGCGGTCGCGTTCGTGTCCGAGCGGACCGGGGCAGCGAGCCTGTTCCTGTCCCGGCCGGGGTCCGAATCCGAGCGCCCCGAGCCGCTCCCGGCCGCCGAGGGCAGCCTGTTCCACGACCGCCCCACGGTGCGCGGCGGCCGGGTGTACTTCGTCTCCGCGCACGAGAAGCCGGACCGGCCGTTCCGGAGCTGGGCAGCTGTGTACGCGGCGAGTGTGGGCGCGGACGGCAAGGAGGGGAAGCCCGAGAGGCTCACCCCGCGCGGCGTTGTGGACATGAGCCCCGCCGTGTCCGCCTCGGGCGATCTGATCGCCGTCGCGTCGTACGGCGACCGGCCCTGGGCGTTCGACTTCCGTGTCCTGGAGACGGAGGTGGCCGTGTTCCGCGCGGCCGACCCGTCCCGCCGCGCCGTCGTGGCCGCGCGGGGCGGGTGGCCCGCCTGGCACGGCGACGGCGCGCTCTTCTTCCACCGCGTCGCGGACGACGGGTGGTGGAGCGTCTTCCGCGTGGGCGTCTCCCCGGACACGCTCCAGCCCACGGGGCCCGAGCGCCGCGTCACGCCGCCGGGGCTGCACTGCTTCACCCCCGCCGCACCCGCCGCACTCGGCGGCGGCCGGTGGATCGCGGTCGCCACGCGGCGGAAGGGCCGGGCGCAGCGCCACGTCGAGCTGTTCGACCTCGAGACGGAGCGCTTCTCCCCGCTCACAGAGCTCCTCAACCCGGGCCTCCACCACTACAACCCTTTCTTCTCGCCGTCGGGCGCGCGCGTCGGGTACCACCGGTTCCGCGGCGCGGGGGCGCCCGGCGACTCGCTGGTCCCGCACCTGCAGCCGGTGCGGAGCCCCGTGCCGTCCCTCCGGATGCTCCGCGTGAACGGCACGTTCCCGTCCTTCTCGCCCGACGCGGCTCACCTCGCCGTAAACGGCGACTTCTTCATGACGCCGGGCGTCATGGTGCTCCGCTCCGACGGGTCCAGGCGGTGGACGGTGAGCAAGGAGCCCAACCTGTTCTACACCACCTGGAGCCCCACCGAGCCCGGGGTGGTGTTCACGTCCATGGGCCCCATCTTCGAGACCCCGAAGGCGACGGTCTGGATCTCACGGACGACGACCGCGGGGAGGTGATCGGCGCGACGGTGCGGCCGCTGACCTGGTCGGAGGCCGGCAACGACGCGTTCCCGGCGGTGTCGCCGTGCGGACGGTGGTTGGTGTTCTGGTCGGGCCGGACGGGGCACAAGAACCTGTACATCGTCGACACGGTGAGCGGCGAGGACGGAGGCGTCCGGCGGCTGACGGAGGGCGAGTGGATCGACACGATGCCGAGCTGGTCGCCGGACGGGAGCCTGATCGCGTTCTCGTCGAACCGGCACGACCCGTCGAACCCGGCCGTGTTCAGCATCTACCTGGTGCGGCCCGACGGCTCCGGGCTGCGCCGCGTGTACGTGGCCGGGCCCGAGGGCAGCGCGGAGGCGGACAAGGAGCGGATCAACCACGTGTGCTTCAGCCCGGACTCGCAGTGGCTGCTGTTCACGGCCAACCTGGGAAGCGTCGTGGCGGAGCCCATCTCGGGGCCCAACCAGTTCCAGCCGTACGGGGACCTGTACTTGTGCCGCCTCGACGGCTCGGGCCTGCGCCGCCTCACCTGCAACGCCTATGAGAACGGCACGCCGGCGTGGGGGCCCGCCAGCGCCGGGCTCGGGCTGGAGTCGCTGGCGTTGGGCCCGCCCGCCGGGGAGAACGCCTTGGGCCAGTTCGACGAGCCGCTGTGGCTTACTTGCGACGTCTGATGATGACTGTCAGACTCCGGTCTCCGGATTGGGATAATAAGAATCATGACGCTGTATCGCTGTTGGGGACGCCCCTTTTTTTGTTTCGTTGCTGAATAAAAAGGACGTGTGTTACGTTCAAAAAGGAAGAATAAAAAAAGGTCGTGCTTGTGTGGACTTCATTATCCATTGTCAGCTAAAGTTGCGTTTCAGTGGAGTACGGAGTGTACCTGTTATAGTTGGGTGAAGTGAACGTCTAGGGCTCTTGGCGTTCACTAGAAGCCGACCGTTTGGTTGCACGTAACATCAAGAGGAGGGTACAAACTACAAAGTGCAAACCTTTTCAGCAGGGATGCCCCCATGCCCACACAGATGAGATGATCGATGACGATGACCATTTGCAGGCAGCAGTAATGGTGATTTGGCGAGTGGGCTGGCTCTACCTACATGCTTGCACAAAGTGGGGGCACTTAGCTGGTTTTAGCCCATCTTTTTTTTTGAGAGAGAGGAGGTTTCAGCCCATCTGAGTTCAAAAGAGCCCGTCTAAGAGAGATTCCACCCAAAACTAAATTGGGCTCGAAAAACTAGTTGAGCCCATTGTTGCATGGGCTGAACTCCTGCATTACAGCCCATCTCTAGAACAAACCAAACCCTGCTGGCACTCGCCACCGGTACAAAACTCTGGTGGCAGGTCAAACGCACTGAGCGCCGGAGGCCGACGCAGGTGCCACGAGGCTAGCTACGCGGCGCCCATGCACCGCGCCTGGGTGCCACTTCTCCACGCGGTCTGTCCGTCCACCACCGATCTCGCCAGATATATATGCGCACGCTCGATCAGTTCCTTCTTCTCTCACTGAGGTCTCCATTGCGCGGAGTCGTCAGCAGCTGTCTTCTTGTAAGACAACAACATCGACAAGCTAGCTAGCTACTCACAGTGGTACAAGCTCGCAGCGCACTTCGATCGGCGGCACCATGCCGGGGCTCACCATCGGCGACACCGTCCCCAACCTGGAGCTGGACTCCACCCACGGCAAGATCCGCATCCACGACTACGTCAGCGACGGCTACGCCATCATCTTCTCCCACCCCGGTACTATACGCTCGCTCGGCCATATGCTTGCATGCACGCACATTCTGTCCATCTCTGTACTGATGCATGTCGCGACACAACAGCCGACTTCACGCCGGTGTGCACGACGGAGATGGCGGCGATGGCGGGGTACGCCAAGGAGTTCGAGAAGCGTGGCGTGAAGCTGCTGGGCATCTCGTGCGACGACGTGGAGTCGCACTGGGGAGTGGACCAAGGACATCGAGGCGTACGGCGGCGGCAAGCACAAGGTGACGTACCCGATCCTGGCGGACCCGGGTCGGGACGCCATCCGGCAGCTCAACATGGTGGACCCCGACGAGAAGGACGCCAAGGGGGTGAGCCTGCCGTCCCGCGCGCTCCACGTCGTCGGGCCCGACAAGGCCGTGAAGCTGAGCTTCCTGTACCCGGCCACCACGGGGCGGAACATGGACGAGGTGCTGCGCGCCGTCGACTCGCTGCTCACCGCCGCCAAGCACGGCGGGAAGGTCGCCACGCCCGCCAACTGGAAGCCCGGGGAGTGCGCCGTCATCGCGCCTGGCGTCTCCGACGAGGAGGCCAGGAAGATGTTCCCGCAGGGGTTTGAGACCGCCGACCTGCCCTCCAAGAAGGGCTACCTCCGCTTCACCAAGGTCTAGCTAGCCGGCGTCATCGCTCGTTAGTCCGCGCGCGCGGATCTCTCGTGTCACCTGCTGGTGCTTCTGAAGTCTCTATATGGGCTCTCTATGTATGTGTGTATGTTCTAAGTATGTTGTAAGCCTGTAACGCCACTCGTCTCGTGTAGTGGTGGAAGACAGTAGTGTCGTTTAGCAACGTCCATGTCCTCTCTTCTGAACTTGTCGCGCACATCTGTGTATGTGTGCGATGTACTTACGTGTCGTCTGCCCGTAATCGGAAGTATCCGCCTGTGCGTTCTGGGAAAAAAAGTTAAAGTGCGTGCATACTGCTGTCCCTCAATCGGTGATGCGTGTCACCAACTCACGACGGCGGCGTTTGGCTCCCCAGCAGCCCATCGACTCGGATCCCTTCGGGCTTAGATTCCCCAACACAGCAGCAGCCATCGTCCTCGGGTTGGAGAAGCGCCGTAATTACAGGAGCCTTCCGAGACGGGATCACACGGCCACCCGAACTGATTTCTGCGCGACGCCACTCCTGCCATTCCGCCGAACACCTCGAGGGCATCACTTCCTTGCCTCATCTTTCACAAGCCAGCGATGCCCACACTGCACAATAACACCTCACAGTCACAGCGGCATGAAGGATAGCAGGGCCACGTACAATGGGGAGGTTGCAGCCTTGCAGGACGACAGCACCGCGTCGGCATAGATGCCACCGTCTCCGTGCCGGCGATGACGAGGGGGAGCATGCGCGATCATGCGGATGACAGCCAACAAGCGCCGCTTGTGTCAGTCTCTCGGAGCCAAGCTCCATGCGAGCTAGCCGATGCACGAGCGAATAGCCCTCTTGGAGAGGCGCTTGGCAACGCGATCTGCAGCCTCTCCACGCGTCCTCCATCAGAAAGGGTATGCACGGAGTATCGTTGGACAGTGTACCCATCTAATTTTTTTTCCCAGCAACAGGCATTGTACGAGCCAGCCATTAGAGAGCGTATTCAAGGGTTTCCAAAATCTACATTCAATCTAGATTTTTTTTAGTAAGATTGAAAAAAATATCTCCCCGACTTTTATCTCAACTTCCAATCTTTTCGCATTTGGGAAAATCAATCTTGAAACGATACGTGCTCATCTAATAGATCAAAGCTGACATGGTGGGTGAACATTTTTTTAATGAAATTGGTGGTGAACGGACATGGAGAAGAATAAGAAGAGACGATATATTTCTGGTGTACAAGAGAAAGAAAGTGTAAGTACGTACGAAGGACATAAAGAAGAATAAAGAGAAAATATAAGCATGAAGGACATGGAGAAGAATAAGGAGAAATGATTGTTTTCAATGTACAAGAGAAAGAAAGTATAAGTACAAAAGTAACTGGGATGATTTAGAATAGTCTGAGATTTCTGATACAAAATTGCTTTATAATTTTTATGAGCGAGGTATTAAAAATGGTAAGATAAAAACCAACAAATATACTCTCTGTTTTTTTAACGGCTTAGAAAATCATTGATTTACTGATTATTTTTTAAAGAAATATTGAAGATGCTCTCAGACTCAACTACTGCAATCACAGTTGAAGGTGACGACACCCCTTTGTTTCGCACGTAGGAGTATGTCGACTCCACGTGACCAGGCAGCTATAGATGGCATAATATACCTGGTTAAATACTGGGCAGAACTATTACGAAATTTCTCATAATCTATATACAACTATTCACTTTCGAGTATATACTTGTACTAAAAGACCTAGGCATCCAAAATACCTGCCTCTTACCGAAGACGATAGATAAGCTACATTCGAGCAATGCCTCGTCATAGGCTCGGTGGGTTCAGGAAAATGCCTGTGTTGCATCACTCCCTGGCGATCTCCATGGACAGCACTGGGACATCCTGCTATCGTTGCTGCCAATCTACCGTTCAATCACGACCGTTCGCCTCGGTGATCGGAAAACAACCTCCTTCTGGCAATGATATGTATGGGATGGCGATGATTCCATGGCCGAGCGCTTCCCAGAGATGTATAGTCACTGCGTAAACCAGAAGATGACAATCAAGCAAGCAGCCGACGCGAACTTGACGTTCCCTCGTCACACACGCTGCTCTGCGATCGCAACAATACAGCTCACCCAGGTGTTGACACCAAAAACACACGAGTCACTAATGAATAGATTGCTTCACTTTTGAAGATGCGTCACGACTAATTTTCAAGCAAACTAGTACAAAGATAAATTCTTGGATTTGGAAATCATACGACAACATGCCTTGACAGAAGGCTAAGACCGTCGTCGGAGCCTACTACTTAAGCGCAATGGTGATCTTGACAGCTCGATGATCTATAAGACGCTAAAAATAGCAAACTCAAGTCCGGACGACTGGGCCAAATTTGTCTGGCAAAACAAGGCGCCGCCTCGTGTCAAGTTCTTCGCTTGGCTACTGTCTCTGGAAAGGATCCAATGCAAGACAAACCTACTGAGAAAGGGCATCGTGGACAACGCAGATTGCGATGACTGCCTTGTCACGGCAAAGATGTACCCCCAACTCGCATAATCTTCGGCTATACCTCTGCTAGCTATAGTTCCTAAGCGCGATTCAGATTCAAACGGATGCTGATTGGGCAATTAAAGTGCTCAAGGAGATTCAATGCTCACCCACATACCACGCAGACACTTTGGGATATTCTTACTGCTATGTTGCTGGCACATTTGGAAATGGCGGAACAATGTGGTTTGTAGAAACCAGCGGACGACGCTAAATGGTGCGTTGGTGGCTTCCAAACCGGAGGGCTACCTACGGGGACCTTGCTTACTGGTAGAAGATAAATAAGTTGTGGTCGCATGGTGTTCGATCTTAACAAACACAATAATGTAAACTATATCTCTTATGAACTATCGGTGAACTGTCTGTAACTTCAAACAATGTGGCTATTTGAGAGCCGGTCAATACAATCAACCATGTGGAGGATCCTCACCCCGCCTCCCCCCTCGGATTTATAAAAAACTTGTTTGATCCCCGAGACTAAACTTTAGTTCTTATTACATCGGATATTTTGATACTAATTAAGAGTATTAAATATAGACTAATTACAGAACTAATGGCATGAATGAAGGCTAATTCGTGAGACGAATCTATTAAGCCTAATTAGTCCATAAATAGCGAATGTGATGATACAGTAAACATATGCTAATCATGAATTAATTAGGCATAATAATTTTGTCTCGCGAATTAGTCACGCCTTATACAATTAGTTTTATAATTATTAGCTCATGTTTAGTTCTCCTAATTAACATTTAAATATTCAATGTGACTCGGGCTAAACTTTAGCCACCGGATCTAAACATCCCTATATATGAATCTAAATCTAGACGCTCTTGACCAAATACTGAATATATATATATATAACTACTGCCCTGTAGCTGGCTACAAAATAACTTATTTTGTAGCCACTTTGAATTACGATAATTACTATGTTAATTTACGAGATTATAGTAACTCATTATTAAGTGGTTTACTATAACATTATGGTAAATATTCCCATGTGTTATAGTAACCCAACTATCGTAAATATGTATTGACATTATCGTAAATGAAGGTGGCTATATAATAACTTATTTTGTAGCTGGCTACTGAATATACTCTCCATATATATATATATATATATATATATATATATATATATATATATATATATATATATATATATATATATATAAATATAAAGAGAGAGAGAGAGAGAGCGCGCGCGCTACTACCCTGTAGCTGGCTATAAAATAACTTATTCTGTAGCCACTTTGAGTTACGATAATTACTATGTTAATTTACGAGATTATAGTAACTCCTTACTAAGTGTTTACTATAACGTTATGGTAAATATCCCCATGTATTATAGTAACTCAGCTATCGTAAATATGTATTGACATTGGCCCTGATTAAATTCTATTTGGTCAAATGGTGAAAAAAATATTATTTCATTTGAATTGTTGTGAGAGAAAAATCTTTATTCCAAATTTGAAAAAAAGTTCTAACAAACTGAATATATAATAAATCGAACAGAGCTAATATCGTAAATTAGTATATAAAATTATCGTAAATAAAGATGGGTACGTAGTAACTTATTTCATGGCTGCCTACGGAATATTACCGCCCGCCCGCCCGCCCGCTCCGCACCCCGAGCGCCCCGCGCCCCGCGCCCCGCACGCCATGGGCCCGCTCCTGCTCGTCTAATGCGCGGACGTGCCTGCTCCTCCACCTGAAGTGGGCCTGGTCCAGTCGCATGCGCCATGCGCGGACGCCATCCTGGTGTCGTACAAGGCCACGTGCGGCCAGTCCCGCCCGCTTCTCCTCCGTACAGTAGTACTGCATAGCCTGGGCAAAATTAACCGAGAACTGAAAACCGAAAACCGAACCAAAAGAATCGGAACTGAAACCAAAAAGACCGGAACCGAAAAATTCGGTTCCTAATATTGAGGAACCGAAATAACCGAAGAAAATTCGGTTCCTACTCTCGGTTAACCGAATTAACCGAAAGAACCGAATTACATGGATTATACTTCACTTACTTGTATTTTGTAGGATTATGTTTGGTTTATGTGTAGTGTTTTTTATTTGAACTGCTATATATTTGTGTTACTATATTGCTATTGTTTTTCTTATATATTATTATTATTAAAAATAAATATAGTGTTGCATAAATTTGCCTTAGAATAAGTATATTTATTATTGTCTTGAGGTCTTCTGAAAAAATTCGGTTAGTTCGGTTAGAACCGGGACCGAACCGAAATACTCGGTTCCTAAATTTTTTTTGAACCGATCGGTTCCTATTTTTTAGGAACCGAATTTCATCAATAACCGAGGGAACCGAACCGAAACCGAACCGAGAACCGAACGCCCACCCTGAGTACTGCATACAGTCGCTTGTGCTCCGTATACTAGTACTACATGCCAACGAATGTAATTTAAGCAATAAGTATGTGATTTACTCCAAAAGAAACTCGCATGCAGTCATACACGAATGTGACCTAAATATATATAGTATACTAGTATATTCAATAGTTGCATGTTGAAAGTACGTCAATATTCATCAATGTTCGGTATTTTTAAGTACCTACTATCATATCAGTATAGTAGATCTCACGTGTCAGTATTTTATATGTTTAAGTATCTTCAAATATGTTGTCGGTTTTTTTTATCAGTAGCTTGGTACAGCCGGTACTATAACTTCGGTAGTTACTAATACCTCTATGTAGTTATAAGTATCTTCGAGTATTTTGTCAGTATCTTTAAGTATTTTTTGTCAGCACCATGGTACAGCCGGTACTGTAACTTTAGTAGTTACTAGGACCTTTAAGTAGCTACCAGTATCTTTAAGTATTTTGTCAGTATCTTTAAGTATCTCGTCCGTATTTTTCCATAGCTTCGTACACCTGGTACTATTAGTAGTTGCTAGTACCTCTAAGTAGTTGTCAGTATCTTCATGTATTTTGTCAGTCTCGTCAATTATTTTGTTAATAACTTGATATAGCCGGTACTATAACTTCAATATATAGTTGCTAATGCCTTTAAGTAGTTGTCTGTATTTTCAAGTATTTAGTTAGTATCTTTAAGTATTTTATCAGTATTTATTAGTAGCTTGGTACAACTGATGCTATAACTTCAGTAATTGCTAGTACTTTTAAGTAGTCGTCAGTATCTTCAAGTATTTTGTCAGTATCGTGACTCTAGTAGTTGTAAGTATCTTGTTAGTATTTTGTCAGTATCTTCCCTGATGTCACCGGTGGACACCGTAATGACACATTTCGTCAGTATTTCGTCAGTATCTTGCGGTAGTTTTCAACATATTTCACAGTATTCAGTATCTCAGTATATGTGAGCACAGCCACTCATGCGAGATCTGAACTGGACGCCGGCAACAACCATTCATGCGAGCACGAGCTCGGTAGTTAGCTTCAGTATTCCACATGATTCCATGCCAGTATTCCTCAGTTTTTTATCTTTTTTAGCGTCCAGTGTATGCTAGCTCCCCTGAAATCCCACTTTACAATAATAAACAAGACAACAGTTGCGAGTACATCCACGGTCTGTTCGTTTGGCCGTGGCTTGTCGTAAACGATCGTAAATTTCTAACCGGAATAGTATTTTTCTCTCAGAACAAACCAACCAGCAGTACTTCTCCACCAACCAGCAACGAAACGAACCGGCCAACCGAACGTACTGGGCCATAGACAGATTTCAAAGCAGATGCTTCTCACACGTAGACTCACTGACCTCGAAGGCTCGAACGGTCGCACCATTTTCTTCCATCGCTGATTGGGCCATGGCTGATGTTGCTCCATACTCATGGCCGGTGGCTAGCTTCGCAGGAGGCATTCCAGGCGCCGTAACTCGATTAGCAGTTATTAGTATTGCTCAGTAATTCCTCGATTCGAGTACTTTTCTGTAGCAGTTCAAACCATGGCAAGCCAGATTAAACCTGACGCCGGCGGAGGCACCACCAGGAGATTGACGCCGGTCGCTGCATCAACGAGAAAAGCAACTTCGCGTGAGGGTGAGGGACTCGAAGCGCATGGAGCGTCTTGCAGGCTGTGCTGTAGTGGCCGCGCCTGTGCTATTCTGGCCGTGCCTGAGCTTTGAAGGCAGCGGATCGGAGGGCCTGGAACTCGGAGCCTCTCGGAGTGGCGCACTGGTCGAAGCAGTGGTAGGACGAGGAGCCGCGAGGAGCGCGGGGCCGGCGGCCTCCGGCGGGCGAGGCGCTCTCGGGCTCACGGCTGGAGGCTCCCGCGGCAGTTGGGGCGCAGGCTGGGGGCGGCGCCGACCTGGGGGTGGACGCGGGAGGCGGCACCGAGGTGTTTCGTCTGCAGTTGGTCGGGTGGAGTCGGACGGTTGGTTGGTTGGAGTCAGACGGGGGTGGGCCGGTTGGTTTAGGTGTATCAGATGTGTCTTGGTGTAGAATAGTTATTCTACGCCTAGGCGGACGTCCGGTTTTAGTACAGTTGTCCAAACGGCCCCCCGAGGCACGGCACGGCACGGCACTGGAATGCCGAGGCACGGCACGGTGAGGCACGGCGGCGCTGCCGTGCCGTGCCGTATCGTGTCGCCGTGCCAAGGTCGCGGCCCAGGCACGACACTACGGCCGTTGAACCGTGCCGTGCCGCTGGGCACGGCGGCCCCTAGTGCTCGTGCCGGCCCTGGCTCGGTGCGCCGTCGCCGCACGCCACGCCACTGTACGCCCCGTGTCGTCGCCGTGTCATGCCGCACCACCGCGAGCCCCATGCGGCCTCCGCTCAGCACGGCGCCGTTGCCATTGCCGTTGCCACGAGCTCGCCGCCGCTGCAGATCCCGCCGCTACGTGCTTGCCGCTGCCACCACGTTGCGTCAGGCGAGCTGCGCTGCCTCCACGCCTCGCCGCAAAGCCGCTGCAGTGAAGGAGAAGCCACGGGAGGGAGTGGAGAAACGGGAGCGGCGGGCTCGGAGCGAAGCGTGTGAGGGAGAGCGAGTGCGTGAAGGAGTCAGAGGGAGTGGCGTGAAGGAGTTGGAGGGAGCGGCGTGAAGGAGTCGGAGGGAGCGGCGGTGTGGACGGGAAACTCAGAGGTGTGGGAAGATAGTTAGGTTTTATGATCCAACGGTTGTGATTCATCCAGAGAAAATCCAACGATCTAAAATAATCGGACCGCATCGTGCCAGCCCAAAAACCGTGTCGTGCCCGGGCTGGCACTACGGGCCGCTGTGGAGGCCCAGGCACGGGCACAACGCCGAGCCGTGCCAAGCACGGGCACGAGGCAGGCCGTAGCACACCAGGCCTGGGCCGATTTTTTTTTGGTCCAGGCCAGTGCCGGCCCAGCGTGCAAGCCCGTCTGGATAACTATAGGTTTTAGAGTGTGTGTCTCTCTCTATATTACTATATTCTCCCAACGCGCGTGTCTGATCCAGCCCAAATAGGCCATCCGTCCCACCTGACGCAGGCGCATGCGCACCATTAATATAGGTGTTCTCGTAAATATTTGTTCTGTTCGTTTCGTTGGTTTGACTGATAAGCCATGTTTAAAAATACTATTCACTGATTTGTTGTGAGAAAAAATACTATTTATTGACTGAAAAAATACAGTTTATAAACCAAACGAATAAGACTAGTGTACTTATGTTAAGGTAATACAATAGAAAATTCTCGTAAATATTCTTGTGCAAATTCTCGTAAATATTCTTAGTATAAAACGTTTGTAGTATTATTGTAAATGCTTATATTCATAGTACATGTTTCTCGTAAATATCAGTGCAAGTTATGGTAACCTGGAATTATGTTTGTCAGGTGGGATTTTTTAGTGCACTCAGCTGATGCAGGTTGAAAATTGATTTTCCCCCTTTTGCAGCCTCGGGTCTCCAATTGCACAATACAAAGTGCTCTCCAGCGACTTCAATTTCATTATTTACATCCAACTGTTGGCTTAGTTAGTGTCTGTTCCAAAGCCATGGGAGATGTTCTAAATGATTTAGAGCACCTTTTTTTCACTCAGATTCTGGATGTAAATACATAGTATAGTTGATGTTCCTATCAGTGTGCCATGTAACCTCTAGCTCGATTATTTTGTTGCATGTATATTTGCCTTGGTTCTCTGCAGTCTATGTATAACTTGTCAAACCTCAACTATAGTACTGCAGTACATTTTAATATTTGCATGGAGTATACATTCTAGTAAATAATTCTGCAAAAAATCTAGTAAATATATTATCGTTACTACACTTGGGTCGAGCAGTTGTGGACCGTAACCGACTAGCTTAACTGTCCGGCCGAGCCTGAGCTTACCCAAGTAAGGCTTGCCAGAAGGATGTAAGGAGCTCAAGTTTAAAATAAAAAATTTCCTTGCTGTGAACCAAGTGTGCCCACTTAGAGTCCGACCACGAGAAAGGGAGATAATCTCCTTCAACTTCGGGAGGCACGGAGTCTTTCAATGAACAGATTAAAGAAAACACACTCACCGCAAGGTGAAGTGTGCCCACTTAGTCCCCGAACTTGACAGTAGGTGACGTGGTCACGTGGTGCCAGGGTCCAGAAAGTAGAAGAAAGACAGAAGACCAGCCGAGCAGGCAACCAGTCCACGGGCTAAGCCCTGAAATGAAAAGCGCACATTTACCGCAAGGTGAAGCGTGCACACTTAGTCCCCGAGCCTGAGGTGACGTGGTCACGTGGTGCCAGGGTCAGAAACAACAGTAACCAGAAAAAAATCCCCAGTATGGTGAGAAACTGAATCATAATGATGATGTAGTCCCTGAGTCACAGGTGAAAATCTTGGATAAATCAAGAAGTGCCGATTACTCAAATCGTGGAGAAAAAAATCGGAGTAATGACTGTACAGTAAAAATTACTGAGCCTTGATGGTATTACGGAGAGGTCGGCGAATATTCGGTGTGCTGTACCGAGTTGCGTTGAAAAATGGGCGATATAGACCGTAATTGTGCGGAAACCCAGGTAACGGCCCAGCACGCCGCTTTGGGAAATTTGGAAGGGCGCAAATCAGCATAGTGCGGTTTCCCAAAAACTCTTGAACGTGAAAAGTCGGGTGGGTGTCTTTATAACTGCATCGCCGCACTCCGCGCTCCCACCTTTGCCACTCCGTCACTTCGTCTTCCTCCTCGCCCTCGCGCTCCCCCATTCACATTCACATTCACACGCGCTCCCCCGCTAGGGCTAAAAAGCTTGCGTAAAGGGACCAGTTCCGATCCAGATCTGAGGGATGGCGCCGAAGAGGGGAGGTGGTAACGCGAAGAAGGCGACCACTGGGGCGAGCCGTGACAAGGAATTGGTTCCGTCACTCATGGGGGAAACAGAGCTCAACGAGATGGTGGAGGCGAGCGTTCTTCCTGATCGTGTCACCGCCGGATGTTGTCCGGCTGACGGTGAGCCCTATCCGATGCCACACACCGACGAACTCGTTATATTCGAAGATTACTTCTGGCGTGGATTAGGGCTTCCGGTACATCCTTTCTTGCAGGATCTATTGGAGTATTGGGGAGTGAGCTTATATAATCTTCATCCGAACACTATTTTGCACATATATGTGTTTATCCACTTCTGCGAGGTTTATCTTGGCATTCTTCTCCATTTCAATCTCTTCCGATAGTTTTTCTGGCTCAAGAAGAAAGGAGGGGGCGGTTCCAAAGTTGTCGGCGGTGTGTATCTATAGCTCCGCGACGGGATGGCGAGCGAATACATTCCTATGCCGCTGAATACCTCGCTGAAGGGGTGAAATGCCAGGTGGTTCTATATGAAGCAAACTGATTCTGCCATCTGATGTGATATCGACCAGATTCCTGAGAATCAAAAGAGCTGGTCGGAGAAACCGACCAGTGCCGATATGGAACAGGTGAAAGAGCTCCTCGAGCTAATGAGGGGCATGAAGATGAGTGGAGTGGTGGTGGCGGTGAACTTCATACTACGCCGCGTTCAGCCCTACAAGGAGAGGGCTCATGTGGGTTTTGACTTCAAAGGAGATACTGACGGCACCCGAGAGAGGACGAAGAACCTATCGAAGGAGGTTGTGCTACACCGAGCCGCTGAACTATTCGCTCTAAACGTGTCGTACACCGTGCTGGGGTAGCCGAAACCCTTCAACTGCATGAACTCACATTCTCAGGTAAAAATCTCGACTGTTGTTCCTGGTGCTTTTTATCCCATGCCGGCGCTGAGCAGTGGAATAATTCGCTTGTGGAAAAATCAATTGGCAGGAACGGGCGGCATACTTCTCGGACGTGCCGAGGAGCGAATGGCCAGCGGCAGTGGACGACAGGCCGACCACTCAGCCGGAGGAAGGTCCCGTCGGCACCTCGTCAAACCTCAACTATAGTACTGCAGTCCATTTTAATATTTGCATGGAGTATACATTCTAATAAATAATTCTGCAAAAATATCTAGTAAATATATTATCGTTACTACACTTGGGGCAGAAAGACATAGATTCTAGTAAATTATTATGTAAACATCTAGTAAAGATTACTGTAAAAATCTAGTAAAAGTTACTGTAAAAATCTAGTAAATATTACTGTAACTAGTACGGGTAGAAAGGCATAGACTCTAGTAAACAATTTGCAAGTAGTAAATAGATTATTGTAAAAGAGGTAGCATACTCCCTCTGTTAAAAAAAAACATAATTCTAGCTTTGAACCTAGACACGTGTCGGTGATATACTCCCTCTGTTCAGAAAAAATAAAATTCTAGCTTTGAACCTGGACGTGATACTCCCTCCGTCCAGAAAAAAAAGCAATTCTAGCTTTGAACATTCAAAGCTAGAATTACGTTTTTTCTGGACCGAGGGAGTAGATTCTAGTAAACCATTTAAAAATAATTATCGTAAAACGTAATTGACGGATCTACAATATGCCAGTTACTATAATCACGGAACATGCATGCGTTGACAATCACGGAACGTGAAAATTGCCTGGCTACAGAATTAGCGATAGTAAATTATTACAGTAATTAGCGATAGTAAATGATAAATATTAATGTGCAGTATTTAATGCTGATGTGCATGCAGGCATGCAGCTCCATCCGCCAGCTCTAAACCGCCTGGGTGCATGGACCGGCATGGCTATATAATTTGGTATTTTTTAGCTGGCTACCGAGTATACTCTATATATCTCAGCGCTCTAAATAATATTAACGGCGCCTTGGTGCCTTTCCGTCCAATTCGGACGGAGTCAACAAAATCCCCGTAACCATAAAAGATCCTAATGAAATAGTAACATCCTCCTGTAGCCGTAATAATGGTGCCACCATGAGATTTTCTAGAATCCGATTTTCCAGCATCTCATTAAATGTCTCTCTCTCATCTTGTCTCATTAATTCTCTCTCACCTATTTATATCTCAAATGCAGGCCGCGACCTCCACCATGCTCCTTTCCGCCGGTGGTGCCTCCTCCCTACAACCGGGGATGCCCCTTTTGCCCAACCCACGACGGCCCCTGCCTTTCACCTGGTGTCGGCGACGGCCCCAGCCTCGACCCAGTGGTGGCGGCGGCCCCTCCCCTCAAACTGGTGGCCGCGTTCACGGAGTAGCGGCGGCGGCGGCCCTCCCAAGCACGTCGCCGTCACGGCACTCTAAATATCTAAATATTATTTATATTTAAAGCGTAGACTCTAAATAGCGTTATATATATATATATATATATATATATATATATATATATATATATATATATCACCGACAACTAACGGCCTAAAAATTCCCAACTGCAAGAGGGTTGATGAACTCCCAACATCTCAAGCTAGCAGTAGCTAGCTGTATATATTGGATAATAAGCTACTCCCTCCGTCTAAAAAAACACAATTCTAGCTCTGAATCTGAACACACGTCGTGTCCAGGTTTAAAGCTAGAATTGCGTTTTTTTTCTCGACGGAGGGAGTAGCTGTATATATGTTTTGGTTGAGGTTTCAAAATAATCTAGCAAGTCTTCTTGTTGACCAAAACCACGAAATGTCAATTCCTCTCTCGCAGAGAACCAGTGCCGTCTAACTTACTCCCTCCGTACTCGTATTAGAGGCCGTTTAGGATATGATTGTGCATACCAAAGAATAATTAATTAGAGGGTATTTTTCCCTGTCTGCCCCTATTAAATAGGGCTGCGGGTGCATTCTATACGAGAAAACTTTCCAACTCATATGGCTAGCGCATCGAGGCTTGGCTCTGGCCAGCCGAGTTCGACTCCTGGCCGCCGCACTTTTTTGCTGCCGTCTTCATTTTGCATGGCACTGTTTTTGCCATGCATGGCGCGCGCTCAGATTCGATTTTTTCGGCCTGGACTGCATGGCGCACGAAGGGGAGCCTGCATGGCGCTCGTTTTCCAAATTATTTGCCGTGGCGCTCGTACCATGGCGCGTTTTTGCCTACGCCCTCGTTTGGATGGCTGGTGGGTGGTGGATGACTGCATGACCGACGTTTAGGTCACCTGAGTGCTTATTTACTATGCCAACTTGCTTTCTTTCTTCTCCACACCACTTCTTCTCTTGTCCATGTACTAAGCTATCTTCTCTAGTCTAGCTACACATGGCCGATTCATTTCCTATGTTCGATCTTAACAAGCCTGTATCCGAAGACGACGACGGCCACGTTGAGTTTGATCTCAACGACCCTAAAGATGACGACGGCGACGCTGGCTTTGCTCTGCACGAGCCTAAAGATGACGACAGCCACACTGGCTTTGCTCTGCACGAGCCTAAAGATGACGACGGCAACGCTGCGTTTGATCTCAACGACCCTCCGTTGGAGCATGGCAATGGTATTACTTCTTCTCTTGTGCATGTACTGTGCTATCTCTTCCTCTCAATCGTTTCTCGTATCATTGCTTCTTATTTTGACAGGATTTGATTTGAACCTGCCGCTAGATGAATTTGTTGCAGTGGCTGGTAATTTCTTCTCCGTTTGTTCTTTTAATTTTTTGATTATTTTTAATGTAAGTCGTGGCTAACAAGTGATTCTTTTTTTTTCTTTTACTAGAACATGCTGCTCCTATTGAAGCAAACCATCGAAGAAAAGAAATGACAGAAGACGTTAGAAAACAAGTTTATCAAGCATTGTTGGCTAGAAGCAAGAATGGGAAACTAGCCAAGAAGGATACAAGAATTGTTGCTGACCAATTTGGACTGCACATTCGGTCATTTCAGCGCCTATGGAAGCGAGGTATTCACCAACTTGCTCAAAACATTCCGGTTGTGGTTGCAAGTAAAAAGAAAGGTAGATGTGGCCGCAAGGTAGTCCCTCTTGATTTGGAACTACTACGCAACATTCCTCTCAAGCAAAGAATGACCATAGAAGATGTGTCTAGTAAACTTGGTATGAGCAAAGCTAGGATACAAAGGTATTTGAAAAAAGGTTTGCTTAGGTGTCACTCTAGTAGCATTAAACCATACCTCACAGATGCTAACAAGAAGACTAAGTTGAAGTGGTGTGTTGACATGATTGAGCAGGGTTTGGTTGATGATCCTAGATTTAAGGATTTTTTTGACTTTGTGGACATTGATGAAAAATGGTTCTACCTCTCTCAAAAATCTGAGAAATATTATTTGCTACCCGAGGAAGATGAACCACATCGAACTTGTAAAAACAAGAATTACATCCCTAGGCTCATGTTCTTGTGTGTTGTTGCTCGGCCAAGGTTTAGAAATGGAGAGTGTGTTTTTGATGAAAAAATAGGTTGTTTTCCACTTATCACTTATGAACATGCTCTTAGAAGGAGTCAAAATCGTCTTCGTGGAGAACTAGTAATCAAGCCAATTACTTCAATCACAAGAGAGGTGATTAGAGATTTCATGGTAAACAAAGTGTTGCCTGCCATTCGAGCCAAATGGCCAAGAGAAGATGTCAACAAGCCAATTTTCATACAACAAGACAATGCACCTTCCCATTTGAAATTGGATGATCCTATTTTTTGTGAGGCCGCTAAGCAAGAAGGGTTTGACATTCGCCTCATTTGTCAACCACCCAATTCTATGGATTTTAACATTCTAGACTTGGGTTTTTTCGAGCTATTCAAGCTATTCAATACAAGAAGGATGCAAAAACAATAAACGATCTAGTTCCAGCAGTCCAACAGGTAATGATCAATTGTTTCATACAACAAGATAATGCACTTGTTTCATTGTTTCTTGAACAACTAATTGATTGATTTCTTCAACATATTTTTTAGGCATTCCTAGAGTACTCTCCATGGAAAGCAAACAAGATTTTTGTAACACTTCAAACTATTTTGAAGGAAGCCATGAAGATTAAAGGATGCAACAAGTTGAAGATTCCTCACATGCAAAAAGAAAAACTAGAGAGAGAAGATAGGCTGCCATTGCAAATCTCTTGTGAAGCTTCATTGCTAGCCGAAGCCATTGCTAGCCTTCCTGCAGCAAATTAGAAGAAGAGATGCAAGCATGTTAGTCTTTGCAGCATGCTAGCCGAAGCAAGAGTACTATTAGTAGCAAATTAGTTTTTGCATGCATGTTAAGTCGACAGAATGGGACATGTACCTTACCGTTCTTTTGCATCTTGCTTCATCTTTGCATCTTCCAACTTCTTCATATTGTAGATCTCGTCCAACTTCTTAATAACGTCGTCAGGTAGCAGTATTGTGTCACCATCCGTTTGAAGTTTCTCCACATCAGTAACATAGAACTCATAATCAAACTTTTCCATGCCATGCAACCACCTTGCTGGCAGATCGTAGTCTTCATGTAAAAGGCCATAATGCGCACACCTGCGAGTGTGGCGACGAGCTTGGAAGCAGGCTTCTCCGAAGACGCCGCAAGCGTGGAACGTGTCGCAGCGAGGACACAGGGACTCAATGGAGTCGGGCACCATCTCAACGGAGTCCGGCACGATGTCGACGGTGTCCAGCGCCTCGACGGAGTCCAGCGACTCCACGGAGTCCACCGCCTCATCGGTGTCCAGCGGCTCGACGTTGTCCAGCGTCTGCTCGACGGAGTCCATCACCTCAACGTTGTCCAGCGCCTGCTCGACGGTGTCCAGCATCTTGACAGAGTCCAGCGCCTCATCCATGGCGCGAGCGAGTTTCATGGCGCCGGCGGCGAGCGTGTGCTGCGGGAGACGAAGTGGCGGCGAGCGCGTGCTGCGGGAGGCGAGCGTGCGCGTGATGAAGAGCCCACGAGCGAGCGTGCACAAAACGAAGAGCCTTGATTAATTCATTGTCGAGCCATGCTGGCGGCGGGCGTGCGGGAACGAAGCGTAAGGGGCTAACGCGTCCATCTGGTGTCCCATGCCTTTGCGAAAACGAGCGGCTCACCCAGAACGACGTCTAATACGAGTACGGAGGGAGTATTTATTAGCTTTGTGCTCTCCATGTCGTTCCTGCTGAGTGTTCACCGCTACGACGTGCGCTCCAAAAACATTCCGATTTCCGAACACGCTCTCCAGTAGTCTAGTCCCCGAGCAGCAGCTATAAATAGACGTGCAACGCAGCAGCTCCCCTTCATCGCAACATTCCAAGCTTTCTCTCTCCCATTCATCTCTCGAGCTGATTTTATCACACACTCGAGCGCGGAACACTAAACTAGGCAGGCGCAGGGATGGCCGCTAAGCTCGCCGTTCTCGGCACCTTAGTGCTCGCGCTGCTCGGTTCCGTGTCGTGCCAACAAGCGGGCTACGGCTATGGCGGCGGCAATCCTACTCCTTCTCCTACCTCGACGTCGACGCCACCTGCTTATCCTCCGACGAGCCCGCCTACCTATTCATCTCCAGCCCCGCCGCCACCTGCTGCAAATCCTCCGACGCCGAGCCCGCCCACCACCTATCCTCCTCCTCCCACACCTGCTAGCCCACCACCACCTGCCGCTGGGTCTGGACTGAGCGTCGGATACTACAACGACAAGTGCCCCCGCGCGGAAGCCATCGTGCGGGACGCCGTGCGCGCCGCCGACGCCGTCATCACAGCCGGCCTCGTCCGTTTGTTCTTCCACGGACTGCTTCGTCCAGGGCTGCGACGCCTCCGTTCTTCTCAAACCCGACAACGACACCAACCCGCAGCCGGAGATGCTCGGCATCCCCAACCTGAGCCTGCGCGGCTTCGAGGTCATCGACGCGGCCAAGGCAGCGCTGGAGGCGGAATGCCCGGGCATCGTGTCCTGCGCCGACATCGTCGCCTTCGCCGGCCGCGACGCCAGCGTCTTCCTCAGCGGCGGCGCGATCAACTTCACCATGCCCGCGGGGCGATACGACGGCAAGGTGTCGCTCGCCAGCGAGACCCTCCCCAACCTTCCCCCGCCGTTCGCCGACGTCGCGCGCCTCAAGGCCATGTTCGCCGCCAAGGGGCACGACACCGTCGACATGGTCGCGCTCTCCGGCGCGCACAGCATCGGTCGCTCCCACTGCTCGTCCTTCAGCAGGGACCGCCTACCGCCCAGCAACACCTCCGACATGAACCCGGCGTTCGCCACACAGCTCAAGGCGAACTGCACGTCGCCAACCGGCGCCGACAACATGGTGGCGCAGGACTACAAGACCCCTGACCAGCTGGACAACCAGTACTACTGGAACGTCATCAACCACAAGGTGCTCTTCGCGTCGGACGCCGCACTCCTCAAGTCAGGCGACACGGCAGGGCTGGTGTATGCAGCCGCCTTGTTTCAGCAGGAGTGGCAAGACAGGTTTGGAAAAGCCATGGTGAAGATGGGTGGCGTCGAGGTGAAGACCGCCGCCAATGGAGAGATCAGAAAGATGTGCGGCTACGTTAACAAGCCCTACTCCGGTTGACGATCGACGATGGTCAACTGAGCATCCTCATATTATGCTCCTGTTTCTTGCTCTATTTATTTCAATTCTTTTATTGTGTTTCAATCCATTTTTGTTTCTTGATTATTTTGTTGCAAATTTGATTGTACTACAATTTGAAATTTCAGCATGTACTCAAACAAAACACTGTTCATAGTACGTGCAATTTATCTTGTCGGTTGTGCACTTGTGCCACCGTACGTCTTCTGAACTATTCGCAAGCTAATACTTTTTCCATTTTAAATTATAAGATATTTTAGTTCTTTAGATACATCACATATTGTTTTTACTATATATCTAGATATAATTTATATCTAAGCATATAAATATATAAATTATATATCAAAAAAACCAAAACGTCATATGATTTAGAATAGAGGGAGTAATTTGGAACATAGTTATGAGCACTGCTATTCACTTGTACCACCATGACGGGATGCATGGTATGACCAACTCACGAAGACTTAGACCGTGCTCAGGCGGCCACAAGGGCATAAAGAAGACACATCTATATATTGGTGCTTGCCTTTTATTATATAGCCTACCATAAAAATGGATATTCATGGAAATGTGATATAAGTCGATCTTTTCATCAAATGTGTAGGCACTTATTATCCTAATTGTATTTTGATGACTGTTCACTCCTTTTCAAACGAGCAATCACTTTTTCGCCACGCTTGCTCTCCACCCCGTGGCGTGCGCAGTCCGACCCGTGTCCTCTGTTTTCTGTGCAGTCCAACCTGTGTCCTCCGTTTTCCACGCACACTCTGCGCTCGTTATGTCGAGAGGCAGGTACGTCCTCGTTTTTTTATTTTTTATTTCTACTTTTTTCCTATGCCTTTTTATTTTTTATGTATAAACCTATCTATTTTACATGATCATATATGATTCATATACTATTTGTACATGCATAATAAAGTTGTGCACCATGTTTTTCATATTTCTGCTAATATATTATTATATTAATTTGTACATCTAAATTCTTGAATATAACTTATCCGTCCAACTTTACATCTAAGTCATTCATCAAGCTATATATCCAAGTTATACAAACAAGTTATTATAATATAAGTTATCAATATTGACTTGATATAAGTTATACAAACAAGTTATTATAATATAAGTTATCAATGCTGAGTTGTTTATATATAAGTTTGTTCATCTAACTAATAAATCTAACTTTTTACATGCATGCCATCTAATTTTGTCATGTAGTAAGTTATATATATAAGTTATACGCATAACATGTCATGTAGTAAGTTATACGTTTAAGTTACGTGTACGTCAAACGGAAACTAAGTGTGTGCGTGAAGAAAGAAAGAGAAACGCGTACCAGGTCAGCCGAAGAAGGAATATGTGGGAACTACTTTTTTTCCTAAAAAGAACGGATCGTTCGCCCGGTTCCAATCAGGTGAGCGTTGGTGTTTTAGTGGTCCTGCATTTATTACATGTGACTTTTGACAAATACTAAACTCGACATTCTCGTTCTCAAATGCAATGACAACTATGCAAGCCAATGATCGACCTGCGAATAATAGCATAGTATTGCCGAGACCATGCTTGTGCCAAGAAAATACTCGTGGTTCTATTTCGGCACGGCAAGCGTGCCTAGGATTTAAGCCCCAAGCGGCATGAAACATGAGAAAGCTATGCTATCGGACACGACATTACCCAAGTCCCACTTCTAATTGATGAGAGGTGCCATGCTCAGACTCGTCGGACTCATGAACTCAGTCCCACCAATGATTTAGAGACATGTTGTTTAGCTAAATTTTCACATAAAGATTTTAACAAACCTATTTTTGATTGGTGACAACCCACCTGTATCAGCTAGAAGGAGCCAAGGAGGAAAACGGTCGGGACAAGCTAGGCCAGTGCTGAGCTTGAAGGAGATGTATGTGTATGCGCGAATTAGAGGAAAGGCACAAAGGACCCGGGTGTTTTAGCAATTAGGAAGTCATTTACCTTTTTTTATTTCGATCAAAACTGTAACACCTTCGGTGTTACATTGTAAATCGTTTACTAAAATACTACATAAGCATCATGTTTATGTGATAATATATGTAATATAGTGTGTAAATCAATTTACATAACTTAAAACGACCAACGGAAATGCATAACGAAAGGTTGTTCGTGACATATGAAATTAGCAAGTACGGATGTTCGCGAATTTTTATTAAATGAAAACACTATAGAATGTATATACGGAACTTTAGTAAAGTTAGAAGTATGAACCTTGTAGATGATGATGAAATACCTGCGGTCGATTAATGAATTCACTGGCTATCTGGTCTAATAGGTTGGAAATTGAATTTGACGCAAATCCGATCAAGACTTAGTCAAATTTCTTAAGTCGGAGAATGGTTTGACAAGGCTAAGTTTGGCAATTTTTGTAGAAGAATCGGGTTAAGGAGTGGTGTGGTTTTAGAGCTTGCTTTAGTAGCCTAACATGCCCTCTTGAGTATAGAAAAGGTGGTTTGGGGTTTGAATCATTGAATTGGATTTTTGGGACGCTTTAAAAAGCGTGCATGGCACGTTTCTGGCCGGTTTCAGCAACTGGACGCGGTCACCGTGCCTCGGCTCGGCGTCGCAGCGCCGGCTCGCCCAACGCGCGCACACCACCGCGCAGGCTCCACATCGCCACTGTCGTGCCCACGCACATGTTGCACGAGCACGCACGCACACTCCCGCGCCGCGCACCGCCGTGCTCGGCGGGCCCGATGCCCTGGCCGCCTGTCCTTGTCGGGTCACTACCGCTACCTTGCGTTGCGTCGCGTCTGCCTGAGCCACCGTGCCATCGCCGTCCCATCACCCTGTTGCGCCGTGCTGTCACCGTCACGCCACAGCACGTTGCCGTCGCGTCTGCCTGTGCCTCTGCGTCGTTGCCGTCTCGACTTCGTGCACGTGGCCTTGCCGAGGCCACCCGCTTGTCGTTCGCCATTAATGGCGCCACGGCTGCGCTGCTATGCTGCCACCACCCGCACGCGGGTATGCCCCCTCTCCTAGCTGCGTTGGCTAGCAGTACTTGCGCATGTGCTGCCGTCGTGTCCCACCAAAGCTTGGACAAGCAGTCGGACCCATCCCCTCCTTTTACCCTCCCTCCTCTGTTGCCCAGACTAGCCAGGCCGCGCCTTCAATCCGGCATGGATAGGTCATGCCCATTCAATTCGGTGCGCCCCCAACTTCGTCTTCAAGCCTGCTAGCCAACCGACCCCGCATTGTGTCCAATCGAGCCTTGGCAAGCTCCAATTTGGAGCCGGGCGTCCGCCGTCGCGCCATTAAAGGCTTAGCCACCGTTGCTGTGGGTATTACCCTCCTGGTCCTCCTGAGCCCAATTGGTTGCACCCCCAGCCTCGCCTCGCAGTCCTTCTCAACGTGCGCACCCCACTTGCACTGCTACTGCCTTCCCGGTGTCGCTGACACGGTCGCGCCACCGCAACCCGTCGTGGTGCTTGCCGTGTGCGCGTGGCCGGACTCACCCGGTCCGTCCCCGGTCAAGCCACCACCGCAGGTAGCTTTGGGGTAAGTTGCTGGTGCACATCCCTTGGTTCGTTCACTTCGTTTGTGCCTTGGCTCATGGGAACATGGCCACCGCCGTTGCAGGGTGTCTGCCGCCACGGAGGGAGCTCTTGATCGCGTCTCCATCCATCGCTTCACCGCCCACCGCTTTGCGTTTGCTTCTAGGTGAGCGTCGGCTCGCTATTGGGGGCAGGTTGGGGTTAGGGTGGCCGGCGTGACCGCCTAGTGCCGTCGCCGCCGCGTCGGTGCGCGCGCGGGTGCCCGGGGACCGAGCCATTGTGAAGATAGATCGTTCCAAGGGCTAGATTGCTTTAGTCCATACTGTAGGAATAGTGCTGTGGACTGCGGATCGATTCGGTACTAGCGCAAGGTCGTTTTCGTAAAAATACCGGCGCGCTGGCCTCCACGTCGTGGGCCGTTGCCGCGCGGTTGGGCCACGCCCCGCGTGGGCCGCGCCGGCGGGTCGCGCACACGCGCGCTGCGCATGCCTGGGCCGAGCCGTGTGGGCCGCGCCGGGCTGTTTCGCCCTTTTCTTTTCTAATGAATTAGTTAATGCTTTTCTAAATTAAATTATGAACTGATCTTTGATAATTAGTATAAAATTATGTAAGTGTCCTAAAATGGTGAAGTAAATTTTGTTAGATTACTAAATTCATGATCTATCTTTTAGTGTATTTAGTTCATACAGTTATGTGGTATCCTTAGGGTTACTTTATTTGCTTTAAAATGCTTGTTGTTATTATGATAAATTAGAAAATGAATTTTTGTGATGAAATGGTAGAAGTGCTAGCTCTGAAAATTTTACAGTAGATTTATGACATTATTAGGAACTCACTGTAATTTTTGTAGCTTGGAATATATTGAGAAATATGGTAGCTAAGTATTCCTTGTTGTACTTTATATATTAAATCGATAATAAGAATAGGGATGCCGTTAGTTGCTAAGTTAATACATGAGATGTTTCGTACCTGTTTAGTGGTCATAATAGGTAACTTAGCGTCTTAGTCGGTACAACTGGCTTAGTAGCTTGATAGATGTATTCTTATTTTAAGAGTTGCTGTTGTCGTATTACTAAGTGTTGCATCATCATTTCATGCATGTAGATAACGAGTTGGTACAGTCCGTGCCTACGGGCGAGCAGGAGTATGAGGAGATCATCGAGGAGTATGAGCAGAAGATTCTCGTACAGGAGGGAGCCCCGGAGCCATAAGCTGCTGACTTTGTTGACACCTCCCCTGCCCAAGGCAAGCCCCAGTGCATAACCCCTATTTTTGAATGATCACTGGATATATTTGTGACATGCATTTACGTTACAGGCATTTTATGAAAATTACATGCATAACTATACTTACCTATGAGTCCTACTAGTATAGGTCTAGTAGTTGCTATGCTTAGAATTTCGGTAGCGTGGGTAACATGCAGTTACTCACAATAGGTGATTATTATTATCACTTATGATAAAAATGGTGAAAGGAAAATGGAGATCGGACAGAGATATAGTTTGGGTATTGGTGGGTGTAAGAGGTTGTGTCCTACGGCCAACGGGGCATAGCTTGGTTACACTGTTTCCCTGTCTGTGTCTGTTAAGGACCGGCCTTTGCATTGGGTTCTAGGCAAGTCACAGACTTATTATCCCGAACACATACTTGTGTATGGGCGCAGGGAAGGCTTGTTGCTCTCTTATCATGGGTTCTGGCTCTTTCTGGACCGACTGATTGGAGGCCAGGATGGTAGACGTCTAAGCACCGCACTGAGTCCGGGACTCGGGAGCGGGGGCTTGGAGTCCAAGTGTGGACGGGGACCTGGACCCCATGATAGGAGAGTGGTGGGTTGGTCCTGTTTGTGCCTGGGGTACAAGCGGGGCATGTGTTTTGGGGTACCCAGCTGGGCATATTGATTCACGAATCACCAGTGATCCGGTATGATTTGTCTACAGTCTAGCACCATAGTAAGAAATGAAAGATGAAAGGTGTTGAAATGGAATTGTTTGCTCAACTCCTGCTTAGAAAGTAGAACAGGTGCTTACATAGATTGGCTGGATAATGAAATAATCATGACTGCTAATAATAAACATGCATAAGGATGCACTATTAGAATTACTTTTCGCAAAAAGGAAACCTAGTAAACCATAAAGCTTATCATATCCTTTGGAGTCGGGAAATTATTTTCACTAGTCGGATAAGTCTTGCGAGTACATTGTGTACTCAGGGTTTATTTACCCCTGTTGCAGGTACAACTTGAGGAGTAGCCATTGTGTGAAGGATTCTTCTGGTGGGCACAGACGGATCCTTGTATATTATCGATAGATGTTTCTTTTCATTCCACTGTTTAATTTCCACACTCTAAATTTGGTCCTGTAATAATGTATTTCTAAGAACTCTGGATGTTTGAAATGGACTAAGTAATGTAAACTCGTTCTCATTATTGGATCCTGAGGGGAAAATGTGGATTATTCGGGTTCTCCCTTGGGGTGTGCTCGACGGAATTCTCCCGATGTAGCTCGCTCTCGGGGTGCTTAGTGTCTAGTGGAAGACAAGCGCCTCCGTAAGTGCGTTATTTCAGGTGGTTCTGCCACAGTTGGTACCAGAGCCAATAATGAGTCTACGAGTTTCATCACTCTTTTCCAAAACCTAAAATTTGACCAACAAAAGTTTTGTGAAAAGTAGAATGCGATAAAATTATGTAAATAAGTATAAGCCCTAGCAATATGGTCTATCTAGAATAGCGGCACTGGTTTTATCTAATTAGTTTTCTGCAGGTACACTAACTTATGCTGCGTAAGAATCATTTAGCATACGGAAAGCGAGTGTGCAATGTGCCAAAAATTCTTGCGAATGCCGCTATATTCTGGTTTGAGTGAACGTATAGGGAGAGCCATGAGGCCCCACTTTTGGCTCCTCCTCCTCTGCCACCGCCACCTTCGATGACTCATGTAGAGATGATGGAGGAGATGTTGGCTGCTCAACACGAGTCAGCCCATGCCATGGAGCTATTGGCACAGGCTATCGGTGGCTTCGCCCGTGGAGGCCACGGGGGAAATGGTGGGAATGGGGGTGGTGCCCGCTGTCCTGAGGGACCCTGCTCTTATCAGGATTTCTTAAAAATGCGCCCACCCACGTTCACGCCGACGGCTGAGCCTCTGGATGCGGAGCATTGACTTCATATTCTAGAGCAAAAGTTTCTGCTACTCACCGTAACTGAGGAGCGGAAGGTGCACTTTGCAGCGCAACAACTGTTGGGATCTGCTAGTCCATGGTGGGACACATTTAATGCCATGCAGCCGGCGAATCACCGGGTGACCTGGCAGGAGTTCATTGTGGCCTTCAGAGAGTATTATATTCCTGCTGGTATTCTAAACAGGAAGTTGACGGAGTTCCTAGACCTGAGGCAAGGAAGCATGTCCGTGATGGACTATGTCAACAAGTTCAACCACTTGTCACAATATGCTAGGACTCACGTTGATACAGATGAGAAGAAGAGGGACCATTTCTATCGCGGCCTCTCTTGCAACCTGCAGAAGGAGTTATATACAGGGAACTATCAGACCTATGGGGCTATGATGAATGCGACCATTGCCATAGAGGGGTTACAACATGACTCTCAAGCAGAATGGAAGCGCAAGCGGGTGGCTACTAGGTCTTCTAGTCACCCCTAGGCGTAGAAGGTACATGTTGTGAGGTGGGTGCCCTATCAGTCCTCGGGTGGGCATTCATTTTGACAGCCTCAGTAGACCTATCAGGCACCTTTCACCCAGTATCGTGCACCTATTCAGCTGGTGCAACAACAGCAGCCCTAGGGATAGTAGGCCTCACCTCGTCAAGGATAGGGGAACAAGCCTGGTGCTTGTTTCAAGTGTGGCAAGGAAGGCCACTATACTCGGGAGTGTCCGCAAAACGAGCCTGCCTAGTCTGCTCAACCCTCAGCTAACTCCTGCCTGATCAAGTGGACAATTATTAAGAAGAAAGTGCCAGTAAGCCGTTCTGGACAGGTTAATTTCACGGAGGCTGAGGAAATATTGTAAAATGAACCGGTGATGGCTGGTATGTTCACCATAGATTCCTATCCAGCATATGTGTTGTTTAATTCATGGTGCTGCCTGGGCAAGGCATTGATGTAATTCTGGGAATGAACTGGTTGCGTGTATATGGGGTAGTCTTGGATCTGAAGTAGAGAGTTGTTGAGTTACGACTTCCTTCTTCTGAGGATAGGATGTCTTTTCTTATGCCCTTAGATCCAGCCTTACCTGTTGCTGCTCATGCTGAAGCTTCTCTTGATCTTGCCTCTATTCCTGTGGTCTACGAGTTCTTGGATGTCTTTCCTAAAGATCTACTTGGGTTGCCACCGGATAGAGATGTGGAGTTCTCCATTGAGTTAGAATCTGGCACTGTTCCTATCTCCCGACGCCCGTACCACATGGCCCTAAAGGAATTGGCTAAAATGAAGAAGCAGTTAGAAGAGTTATTGGAAAAGGGATTCATCCATCCTAGCTCTTCACCATGGGGTTGTCCAGCCATTTTTGTGAAGAAGAAGGATGTCACTCTTCGGATGTGTGTGGATTACCACCCTCTCAATGCGGTAACCATTAAGAATAAATATCCTTTACCTCGTATTGATACTTTGTTCGATCAACTAGCTGGTGCCAAGGTGTTCTCCAAGATTGATCTCTGATGACCAAGTTGCTCTAGAAAGATGCTAAGTTTGTCTGAAGCCCGTCTTATGAAGAAGCCTTCCAAGCTTTGAAGAAATTTCTTACCACTGCTTCTGTTTTGGTCCAACCAGATATTGACAGACCTTTTGATGTATATTGTGATGCCTCAAAGATGGGGTTGGTATGTGTGCTTATGCAGGATGGGCGTGTGATAGCTTATGCTTCACGCCAACTGAAAAAGCACGAGGTGAATTATCCCACCCATGTTTTAGAGCTGGCTGCTGTGGTGCACGCTCTAAAAATTTGGAGGCATTATTTGTTGGGAAACAAAGTACATATTTTTATAGATCACAAGAGCCTCAAATATAGTTTTACTTTGTCTGAGTTAAATATGAGGCAAAGGAGATGGTTGAAATTAATCAAGGATTATAACTTGGAGGTACATTACCACCTGGTTAAAGTGAATGTGGTAGCTGATGCTTTGAGCCGGAAGTCATATTAGGTTGAAGAAACACCTTTGTCTCTCAACAATGCTGAGGTGCTAGCTCATATTGCCTTAGTCTCAGATTTACTTGAGCAGATTATTATAGAGCAAAGGCACGACACTTTAGAAAATTCCTCACATCAAGAAACTAATTGCCGAAGGGTGCGGTCCTCAGTTTAGTATTGATGAGCAAGGGGTAGTGAGGTACAAGAATAGATTGGTGGTTCCATCAAATGAGGATATCACCAAGGTGTCTATCCATCCTGGCAGTAACAAGATATACCCTGATTTGCGCCACTTGTATTGGTGGTCTAATATGAAGCAGGATATCTCCAAGTATGTCACGGAGTGCGACACTTGCGGGAGAGTGAAGGTAGACCATATGCGTACCCCAGGATATTTGCAGCCCTTGCCCATTTCTGTTTGGAAATGGAAAGATATTTCCATGGATTTCATTGTGGGTTTACCCCGCACGTCTAAGGGTTGTAACTCTATTTGGGTCATTATGGATCGTCTTATCAAGTCAGCTCATTTTCTTCCGGTGGACACTAGATATTCTGCCAGAAAGTATGCCAAGTTGTATTTGGATCAGATATTGACCTTGCATGGAGTTCCTCTGACTATCATCTCTGATAGAGGGACAGTCTTTGTCTCTCGCTTTTGGGAGCAACTCTAGGAGTGTCTTGGTACTAGCTTCCTCTAAAGTTTAGCCTATCATCCATAGACTGGCGGCCAAACAGAAAGGGTAAACCAGGTACTTGAAGACATGTTGAGAGGTTGTGCCATTTCTTTTCCTGAGAAGTGGGATGAATGCTTGGACTTAGCTGAGTTTTCTTACAATAATAGCTATCAAGAAAGCATTCGTATGGCACCCTTTGAAGCTCTATATCGAAAGAAATGTAGGACACCACTTAATTGGGTTAAAGTGGGAGACCGTGGATATTTTGGGCCTGATTTCAACAAAGCAGCTCCAGAGCAAGTCAGTATTATTCAGAGTCATTTGAAGGCAGCTCAGAGCCAACGGAAAGCTTATGCGGACAAGCGAAGAAGGCCTTTGCAGTTTGCAGTTGGGGATCATGTGTACCTCAAGGTGTCTCCTATGAGAAGGGTGCATCGATTTGGTGTCCATGGCAAGCTAACCCCTCGATATATGGGTCCTTACAAGGTTTTGGAGCAGTGTGGCCCAGCTGCTTATCGTCTCCAACTTCTAGATATTTTATCAGCGGTACATGATGTGTTCCATGTATCTCAGTTGAAAAAGTGTTTGTGGGTCCCTGATGAAGCGGTGGAAATTGAAGGACTTTCCCTCCAGCCTGACTTGGTGTATATTGAGCATCCTGTTAAGATCTTAGATGAGAAAGAAAGAGTGACTAGAAACAATGTGGTAAAGTTCTACAAAGTTCAGTGACAAAATCACTCGAAAGATCAAGCAACGTGGGAGCAAGAAAGTTACATTCTAGAGCATTATCCCCACCTTCTTTCTGGTCACTAAGGTAGTTGTTTACATTGAAATGTAATTCTTATCTATTTTCCCACACTACGCCCATGAAATCTCAGGACGAGATTTTGTTTATGTGGGGTAGATTTGTAACACCCTCGGTGTTACACTGTAAATCGTTTACTAAAATACTGCATAAGCATCATGTTTATGTGACAATGTATGTAATATAGTGTGTAAATCAATTTACGTAACTTAAAACGACCAACAGAAATGCATAACGAAAGGTTGTTCGTGACGTATGAAATTAGCAAGTACGGATGTTCATGAATTTTTATTAAACAAAAACACTATAGAATGTATATACAGAACTTTAGTAAAGTTAGAAGTATGAACGTTGTAGATGATGATGAAATACCTTCAGTCGATTAATGAATTCACTAGCTATCTGGTCTAATAGGTTGGAAATTGAATTTGACGCGAATCCAATCAAAACTTAGTCAAATTTCTTAAGTCGGAGAATGGTTTGACAAGGCTAAGTTTGGCAATTTTTGTAGAAGAATTAGGTTAAGAAGTGGTGTGGTTTTAGGGCTTGCTTTAGTAGCCTAACATGCCCTCTTGAGTAGAGAAAATGTGGTTTGGCGTTTGAATCAACAAATTGGATTTTTGGGACGCTTTAAAAAGCGTGCATGCATGTTTCTGGTCGGTTTCAGCAACTAGACGCGGTCGCTGTGCCTTGGCTCGGCGTCACAGCATCGGCTCGCCCAACGCACACACACTACCACGTAGGCTCCGTATCGCCACTGCCGCGCCCAGGCACGTGTTGCACGAGCACGCACGCACACTCCCACACCACGCACCGCCGTGCTCGGCGGGCCCGATGCCCTGGCCGCCTGCCCTCGCTGGGTCACTAACGCTGCTTTGCGTTGCGTCGTGTCCGCCTGAGCATCTGCGCCACCGTCGTCCCATCACCCTGCTGCGCCGCGCTGTCACCGTCGTGCCATAGCACGTTGCCGTCGTGTCCGCCTGCGCCTCTACGTCGTTGCCATGTCGACTTCATGCACATGGCCTTGCAGGGTGTCCGCCACCGTGGAGGGAGCTCTTGACTGCGTCTCCGTCCATCGCTTCACCGCCCATCGCTTCGCGTTTGCTTCTAGGTTCTTGTCGGCTCGCTATCGGGGGCGGGTAGGGGCTAGGGTGGCCGGCGTGACCACCCAGTGCCATCGCCGCCATGATGGTGCGCGCGCGGGTGCCCGAGGACCAGGCCGTTGTGAAGATAGATCGTTCCGAGGGCTAGATTACTTAAGTCCAAACTGTAGGAATAGTGATGTGAACTACGGATCGATTTGGTACTAGCGTGAGGTTGTTTTCACAAAAATACCGGCGCGGGCCTCCCTATCGCGGGCCGTTGCCGCGTGGTTGGGCTGCACCCCGCGTGGGCCACGTCGACGGGCCTCGTGCGCGCACACTGCGCATGCGTGGGCCGAGCCATGTGAAAGCTCTAGTTTGGTTTTGGTAAATGGATGAAACCCTAAGTGCTAACCTAGTTTATTAAAGTGATTATGAGATAGGTGGCACATTCCAAGTGTGAAGCAAATGAAGATCATGACATGATGATGATGGTGATGGCATTGTGATGATCATATGCTTGGACTTGGAAAAGAGGAAAGAAAAACAAAAAGCTCAAGGCAAAGGTGAAATTGATAGGAGCTTTTTGGTTTAGTGATCGAGACACTTAGAGAGTGTGATCACATTTAGGATCGATAGCCGTACTATTAAGAGGGGTGAAACTCGTATTGAAATGCGGTTATCAAAGTGCCACTAGATGCTCTAACTCATTGCATATGCATTTAGGATCTAATGGAGTGCTAACACCCTTGAAAATGTTTGTGAAAATATGCTAACACACATGCACAAAGGTGATACACATTGTGTTTAGCACTTGGGAGCAAGGGTAGAAAACTTCACCGGTGGAGTGTCATAGAGTGCACTGAACGCTGGCCTCAACTAGATCGAAGCGTTCGGTTAGTGGAAGCAGTGAAGACGCTGGCGTCGGTCTTCGACCGGATACTGGGTCACTCCATGACCGGACGCTGGCGGGGTGCGTCCGGTCGTGCTGATGTGGCGGCGCACAGAGGAGATGGTGAGTGATCAAACATTGGGCGCGTCCGATCGGGCGTGACCGAACACATCCGATCATGAGTGAAACCTTACTAGAAGTGACCGAACACTGGGGTCCTGCGTCCGGTTGAGATCAAACTGACGCATCCGGTCGCGAGTGGAACCTTACTGGAAATGACTGGATGCTGGTGTTGGTGCGTCCGATCACTTCGAGCAGCACATCTGGTCACAACTTAAGTGCACTGATGACCGTTGAGATCGGGTGATTAGCATTTGAAGCAGGGGCCACGTGTCGTGCATCGTGCGACCAAACGCTGGGGTCCTGCGTCCGGTTCGATCTGACCTGCGCGTCTGGTTGCCCAGTTTTTTAGTGGACTAAGGAGCCAACGGCTCTATTTCGTGGGGGCTTCTATTTAAGCCCCATGGCTGGCTCAAGCTCACTCTCTTGGCCATTTGCATTGACATAGCAACCTTGTGAGCTTAACCAAAGCCCTTCCACCCATCTCTATCATTGATTCATCATCTTTATGAGATTGGGAGAGAATCCAAGTGCATTGCTTGAGTGATTGCATCTAGAGGCACTTGGTATTCGTGTTTCGCTGCGGGATTCGCTTGTTGCTCTTGGTGGTTGCCACCACTTAGACGGCTTGGAGCAGCGGAGGAGGATTGACACGAGTTGGTGATTGTTCGTGGCCATCTCCGGTGATTGTGAGGGGACTTGTGCCTTCCCCGACGGAGCACCAAAAGGTAACCCTAGTGTATTGCTCATGTCATTGAGTTACCTCACTTGTGGGTAGGTTCTTGCGGTGTCCAATTGTGTGGACGAGGTTCATGCAACACCTCTTAGCCTCCGAACCACCAAGTGTTGGTCGACACAACGGGGACGTAGCATGTTAGCAAGCACATGAACCTCGGGAGAAAATTGGTTGTCTCTTGCCCTTTGGTACTCTCCTAGTGATTGATTTAGTGTTCATCTTGTGATTGGTTCACTCCTCTACACGGTGGTATAATCACCCTACTCACTCATTTATATTCTTGCAAACTAGTTGTAGCAAACTCTTTAGTGTAATTAGAATTGAGAGCTTGCTTTGTTGTTTTGTGTTCATCTAGTGGAGCTCTTTAGTGTAGTAATTGTGAGAGCTCTTAGTGAGTAGTGACTTAGCAAATTGAGTGTCTAGTGATCGTAGTAACTAGAATTATTGGATAGGTGGCTTGCAACCCTTGTAGAGCTAGAGCAAGTTTGCATTCCGCTATTTGTTATACTAATCAAATTGCTCTAGTTGGTTTGTAGATTTTTAAATAGGCTATTCACCCCCCTCTAGCCATATGAGGACCTTTCATCATGTGGGCCGCATCGGGCTGTTTCGCCCTTTTCTTTTCTAATGAATTAGTTAATGCTTTTTCTAAATTAAATTATGAACTAATCTTTGATAATTAGTATAAAATTCTGTAAGTGTCCTAAAATGGCGAAGTAAATTTTGTTAGATTCCTAAATTCATGATCTATCTTTTAGTGTATTTAGTTCATACAGTTCTGTGGTATCCTTAGGGTTACTTTATTTGCTTTAAAATGCTTGTTGTTATTATGATTAATTAGAAAATGAATTTTTGTGATGAAATGGTAGGAGTGCTAGCTCTGAAAATTTTACAGTAGACTTATGACATTATTAGGTACTCACTGTAATTTTTGTAGCTTGGAATACATTAAGAAATATGGTAGCTAAGTATTCCTTGTTGTAGTTTATATATATTAAATCGATCATAAGAATAGGGATGTTGTTAGTTGCTAAGTTAATATACGAAATGTTTCATACCTGTTTAGTGGTCATAATAAGTAACTTAGCGTCTTAGTCGGTAGAACTAGCTTAGTAACTTGATAGATGTATTCTTATTTTAAGAGTTATTGTTGTCGTATTACTAAGTGTTGCATCATCATTTCATGTATGTAGATAACGAGTTGGTACAGTCCGTGCCTGTGGGCGAGCAGGAGTACGAGGAGATCATCGAGGAGTATGAGTAGGAGATTCTCGTACAGGAGGGAGCCCCGAAGCCATCAGCTGCTGACTTTGTTGACACCTCGCCTGCTCAAGGCAAGCCCCGGTGCATAACCCCTATTTTTAAATGATCACTGGATATATTTGTGATATGCATTTACGTTACAGGCATTTTATGGAAACTACATGCATAGATATACTTACCTATGAGTCCTACTAGTATAGGTCGAGTAGTTGCTATGCTTAGGATTTCGGTAGCGTGGGTAACATACAGTTACTCACAATAGGTGATTATTATTGTCACTTATGATGAAAATGGTGAAAGGAAAATAGAGATCGGGCAGGGATATGGTTTGGGTATTGGTGGGTGTAAGAGGTTGTGTCCTGCGGCTAACGGGGCATATCTTGGTTACACTATTTTCCTGTCTGTGTCTGTTAAGGACAGACCATTGCACTAGGTTCTAGGCAAGTCACAGACTTATTGGCCCCGTTCGCTGGTCTAAAACTTAGCTGAAAAACACTGTTCTGGCTGGTTTGTTGTGAGAGAAAAACATTGTTCGGCCGGTTTGGTGAACAGTAACTTGTGAGGGGGAGCAGCCGACTAGTTGGATGAGTCCAGACCAGCGAACACCACAATTATCCCGAACACATACTTGTGCATGGGCGCAGGGAAGGCTTGTTGTTCTCTTGTCGTGGGTTCTGGCTCTTTCCGGACCGACTGATTGGAGGCTGGGATGGTGGAGGTCTAAGCACCGCACTGAGTTCGGGACTCGGGAGCGGGGGCTTAGAGTCTAAGTTTGGACGGGGACCTGGACCCCATGACAAGAGAGTGGTGGGTTGGTTCTACTTGTGCCTGGGGTACAAGCGAGGCATGTGTTTTGGGGTACCCAGCTGGGCACATTGATTCGCGAATCGCCGGTGATCCGGTATGGCTTGTCTACAGTCTAGCACCATAGTAAGAACTGAAAGATGAAATGTGGTGAAATAGAATTGTTTGCTCAACTCCTGCTTGAAAGTAGAATAGGTGCTTACATAAAATGGCTAGATAATGAAATAATCATGACTGCTAGTAATAAACATGCATAAGGATGCAATATTAGAATTGCTTTTCGCAAAAAGAAAAACCAGCAAACCATAAAGCTTATCATATCCCTTGGAGTCAGGAAATTATTCTCACTAGTCGGATAAGTCTTGCGAGTACATTGTGTACTCAGGGTTTATTTACCCCTGTTGTAGGTACAGCTTGAGGAGTAGCCATTGTGTGAAGGATTCTTCTGGTGGGCACAGACGTATCCTTGTATATTATCGATAGATGTTTCTTTTCATTCCGCTGTTTAATTTCCGCACTCTGAATTTGGTCCTGTAATAATGTATTTCTAAAAACTTTGGATGTATGAAATAGACTAAGTAATATAAACTCGTTCTTATTATTGGACCCTGAGGAAAAAATGTGGATTATTCGGGCTCTCCCTTGGGGTGTGCTCGATGAAATCCGCCCGATGTAGCTCGCTCTCGGGGTGCTTAGTGTCTAGTGGAAGACAAGCGCCTCCGTAAGTATGTTATTTCGGGCGGTTCTACCACAAAAACCATGGTTGAAATCTTTATAAAATAGAAAAGGTCTATATCACTCCAAAGATTTGCATGGTCCTCTACTTAACATCCGCCTATAAATGAAGTATTATGCATATTAAACTTTGTAAAATCAGATAAAGAACCACTTGAGGTGTTATTAGCAAACGATTTTGCTTAGCTGGCGCTCCATGCCGGCTAGCTTTGGCACCATAGCACTCAGGCTTAGGCCCACACTAGCTGGTACGCCGAGTTGGAGAACACGTCGTAGAGCGCAACAAGCACCACCTTCAGAGCCGCGTAGCCTCTAAGCAACTTCCATAATATCGATGTGTGTCCCACTTGTCCTTGACCCAACCGATCACCAAGTACTCATGTGCCCATCCTGATTTGGTATGACCGATGTCTTGACTCTGGTAATCAACACAATCTTCATCCCTTTCCCACATGTACTTCTCCTTGTCATTTCCAAATACACATGTACTTCTGCTTGTCATTTCCAAATACTAGACGTCCACAGTATGTCTTCCGGCCTTCGGTCCCTTGGTCCAAGCCTTTATGTTTGTTCTTCACTGTCTATGGCCCATTAGCCCAAACCCCTCGCTTGACCTTTGCCATCGCCGTCGATCGCCATGACACATTCAACACCTACACATCATGAGCCAAGAGACAAGTTACACAATCACCACTTCGATTTCGGTTAGTCATAACTAAGAACAAGTCAACCACAAGGACAAATCATCCATGATCACAATGGCACATCTGAACCTTGTCATCTCACATGTTGCAACTTATTTTAGCTGTGCTTATTCCCACCAGCCCCACTTGTACTTGTTTTGACCGTGCTTTTACTCTATTTTTATGTAGTTTCTCAGGGAAACGCTTCCTAAAGAGGTTGTATCAAACAGGACCAAGCCATGTATGGATCTACCGATCATAATGATTTGCCTGAATTACGAAAGATATGATATTATTGCAATCATTACATCATAAAAGCAGGCATACAGCTAGAGAATGAAGCATCATTAGAGGAGAATGTAGGCAAAGACAAGTTAGGACACTCCCAATGCAGACTTTACCATAGTTTCTATGTCTATTTATTAGCCCTATATTTATTGATTTTTGTTGATGTAGCACTATATTTATTGAAGAAAGAGAGGGAAAATACAAAAAACCGAGTCTAAGATAGACTCGACGTCTTCACGTGCAGCGAGGCGCCGTGGATGTTGGAACTGGTGGTGACCACCGAGTTCTCGATCTTGGAGCTGGCTTGCAGCCAGCCCGGCTCGTTACCATAAGCCTATGCTCCCACAGGTTCCAGATCCACTGGAGCTCCAACATACCAAGGTTTTGGGCCTAACTTAACCAAAAAAACTAGCTTGATAAGTTGTACTGCCCCCACCTTATATGTTGTGTCCCCCTACCATTGATATCTTCCCCACTTTATATGTTGTGCCCCTGTGTGATAATCTCCCCGTAGTCACACATCAGGGTGCCTCGATACCAATTGTTAGAACTGGTGGTGTCCATTGGAGTCACACATCAGGGTGCCCCCGCTATGATGTGACGTTTGAGATTTTTAACGGGTTTAGCTTTTCTGACCTTGGGCGTCTTTGATACCAATTGTTGGAACCGACCTTGGGCGTCTTTGATACCAATTGTTGGAACCGGTGACAGCCAGAATGGCTCGTTCCAGGCGCCTACGCTCTCATAGGAGCCAAGTCCATTGGAGCTCCAACATACCAAGGTCTTAGGTCTAACTTAACTCAAAAGACTATTGCCTAATAGGTTGGATTGCCTTCATCCTATATGTTGTGCTCCTCTGACATCGATATCCGATGTGGAACCCAACAGTGGAAACCATCCAATACAGCGTTGGGGGAGGAGCGTTCGGTTTCCATCCACGAATGCGGATCCTGTGCGCGCCGCTGGTGAAGCACCGCTCCTGCGGCCGCCGCCGTCACGGAACTCGCGCAGCCACCGCCGTCACGGAGCCTCACGCAGCCACCGGCGGGATTTGGCGCGCCGCCGTCGCGGAGCCTCGGGCGGCTGCCTCGCACACGCGGCCTCCGCGGAGCCAGCTCGCTCGCGCGACCACCGACGAGATCTCGAGCGCCACCTCCCCGGAGCTGCCTCGCTTGCGCGGCCACACCTCATCAAGGAGTTCGCGCCTCGTCGCGTCCGAGCTCATGTGCGTGGCCACTGCGCCACCGCCCGCAGAAGTCACGCGTGGCCGCGCCGCCGCCCACGGAGCTCGCGTCCACGCCGTCGTCCGCGAAGCTCGCGTCCGAACCTGTGCAGGTCGCCGCGTCCTCGTCTCCCTTCCCGTCGCCTCCCCTACGCACGCGAGTTCGCACGTCCTCGTCTCACTTCCCCTTGCCTCCCCAGTGCACGGATGCGTTGTGTCCTCATCTCCCTTTCCCTTGCCTCCCCCGTGCACAGATGCAGAGCAGCGCAGCGCAGCGGTGCCTCCGGCTCCACGGGAGACGCAGAGGTCCGTGAGATTTGGAGGCTGACACACAGAGGATCCCTTACGGGAGAGAGGGATGATTGGTTGATTTTCGTATATGACTCTACGCAGAAGAAGTCGCAATGGGGAGAGCAGTTTCTCAGTACAATAACCTAGGCTATACAAACTATAGATATTTTATACATTTTGAGCGCCCTTAGGCCGTAAATCAACGAATGATTATTTATTCTTCACTCATCATGAAGATTTTCTTGTGAACTAGTATAAAAGGTACGATATTATCGCAATTAAAATTACAGCATAAAAACAGGCATACAGCTAGAGAATGAAGCAGCATTAGAAGAGAACGGATAGTAAAGACTAAGAGCAACTCCAAGAGATTCTCTATATCCTTTCTAAATCTTAAGAATAGAGATTTTGGTGAAAAATTATCCTCCAACAGCTTGTCTAAATGGTTATGCATATTCTGGATTTTTCGTTAGCCAAAAATAGAAGATGAGAATGGCTCTCTAGAGTGTACACGAGATATAGAAAAACTGTTGGAGAGTGAAAAGATTTAGAAAATAATTTTTATAGAAATGACTCTCTCCAACTAATGATTTAGAAGGTGAGATTTAGAAAGACTCCTTAAAATGCTCGACTGGGAAACTGAAAGTCCGGCAAGCAAAGAATGCTTATTTATTCTCCACTCATCTGAGGCGTCAGATGGTCAGAGTTTGATCTAAAGTAGAGGGACAAGCCCAAGCCCGACATGCCATCTGATCGATCACGGCCTGCCGTTGACTTTGCGGCAGTTGGTCCTGATCTCCCCGTTGGCGGCGGTCTTGACCTCGACACCGCCCATTTTCACCATGGCCTTGGCAAACTTGCTCTGCCATAGATAGGGGACGAAGTCCGCGTAGGCGCGCACCAGGTTGTTCGATGAGAAGTTTGTGGTGAGGGCGGCGTCCGACGTGAAGAGCACCTTGTGGGCCACCACGTTCTTGTAGTACTGGTTGTCCAGAACGTTGGGGGTCACGGCGTCCTGCATCACCGTGTTGTCGGTGCCATTGGCCGACGCGCAGCTAGCCTGCAGCGTGGCGGCGAACGCCGGGTCGATGTCGGAGGTGTTGCTGGGCGGGAGGCGGTCCCTGGTGAAGGACGAGCAGTGGGAGCGGCCGATGCTGTGCGCGCCGGAGAGCGTGACCATGTCGAAGACGTCGAGCCCCTTGGCGGCGAACATCTTGACGAGCAGGTCGAAGCCGCCGAACGGCGGGGGCAGGTTGAGGAGGGTCTCGTTGGCAAGGGAGACGTTGCCGTCGTAGCGGCCCGCGGGCATCACGAAGCTGATGTTGCCGCCACTGAGGAAGTAGGACGCGTCGCGGGCGGCGAACGCGACAATGTCCGCACACGAGACCTTGCCGGGGCACGCCGCCTCGAGCTCTGCCTTGGCCGCGTCGATCACCTCGTAGCCGCGCAGGCTGGGGAAGTTGGGCGGGCCGAACTTCTCTGGGGTCAGGCTGGTGTCGTTGCTGAACGTGTCGATGAGGACGGAGGCGTCGCATCCCTGCAGAAAACCATACATCGCATCACATGTCCATCCTCCATCGCAATGTCATTACTCATTATTGTTGCATCGCATCGCATGCATGCATGCATAATACGTAGGGCATCGCTAGCTTTTGATCAATGGAGAAATGTTAGTCTTACACGGACGAAGCAGTCGTGGAAGAAGAGACGGACAAGCCCGGCCTGCATGCCAGCATCAGTGGCATCGACGTGCTTCTTGACGACGGCCTCCACGTCCACGTAAGCGCCGCACTTGTTCTTGTAGTATCCGACCACGAGTTGCGTCCCTGGGCTGGGTGGTGGGGGTGCGGGCGTAGGCGCGGGTGGGCTCGGGCTTGGAGGTGGGCTCGTCGGGGCCGGAGGAGGAGGAGGATAAGAAGGGACGGGTGTGGGCACAGGGGCAGGAGTGGGCGGGCTTGGGCTTGGGCTTGGGCTTGGTGGAGGATAAGTAGGTGGGGACGTGGGCACTGGAGCGATAGGAGGAGGTGACGGGGTGGCCGGAGGCGGGCAAACGGGTGGTGGTGGTGGTGGCGGCGGTGTGCTCGGAGCCGGAGATGGTAAGTAGCCTCCGCCCTGGCATGACACGGAGCCGAGCAGGGCGAAGGCAGTGAGGACGGCGAGCTTATTAGGGCTCATCATCGTCGCTTAATTCCTCCTGGTCCTGATCTCAGACTGGTAGAGAAGAGATGGAGGGCAAGTAATTAAGCTCGGAGCGAGCGATGGACGACTGAAGAAAAGCTGCCGTCTTGCATGCCTATATATAGCGGCGCCGGCCGTGGAATGCATGTTATGGAGAGTAGGTAGGTGAGTGAGATCCAGTGCTCCACGAAGCTCACACAGCTCGATCGGACATTCGTTGACTTGGAGCTCGTTTCACGTACTTACTGTATTGATTGATGAATAAGCTAGCGAGGTCCAGCTCCAGCGGGAATTGGCCGGCTAACCGCGTGGACGTACAAAGGCCGCCAGCGGTGCATGCAAATTGTATGTGCAAATGATGGTATGTTTAATCCTTACGCTCTCCAATGGTATTTCATTTATCATGGTAACATGCTCAACCAACGTGCACGTGGTATAGGGTATCTCACTTGTATGCGTCGTGTTCTTCAGGCCACTTGGTAACTGAACTGAACTGGGGCAGTCGTCGGTGCGAACACGTACTTCCCTACATGCATGCATTCAGGAATGTCATACTACACTACAGTCCAGTTACTTGAGATATAGTGGCGGATCTACAAAAATAAAAGTTAGGAGGGGCTTCCCCCATTATCTTCTACCTCTAGTCCCTTCTTGCAAGCTTCCATGGTACCAATTTGTAGCCGTGGTTTAGGAGGGGCTCCATATTTTGAGTAGCAGTAGTAGGGCCTTGTTTAGTTCCAAAAACTTTTCTCAAAAAGTGCTACAGTAGCCATCACATCGAATCTTGCGATACGTGCATGGAGCATTGAATGTAGACGAAAAAAACTAATTGCACAGTTTGGTGGGAAATCACGAGACGAACGTTTTGAGCCTAATTAGTCCATGATTGAACACTAATTGCCAAATAAAAACGAAAGTGCTACAGTAGCCAAATTCTCAAATTTCGCGGAACTAAACAAGGCCTAGGGGTTTGAGTCTACCTCGCTCCGGTGCTAGATCCGTCCCTGTTGAGGCGCTATGAGCACGGACCATGAGTTTGGATCAGATACGAACCAGGAGAGACGCGAGGGCGCTTTGGGAAGTAAGAAAAAGGAGTGGAGGGAAGAATCATTTTGAGTCTATAAAACCATATGCTTGCTTTCTTAATAAGCAGAGTTAACGTTCGAAAAAAATATAAATCAGTTTTTAGAGTTGTCCTAAGTCAAACTTTTATAAGTTTGATCAATTTTACAGGAAAGAATATTAACATCTATAACACTAGACGAGTATACTATGAAAATATATTTCATGGTTTACCTAATAATACTAATTTTATGTCAAAAAATATTGATGATATATTCTATAAATTGAGCCAAACATATAAAAATTTGATTTAGGATAATTTTAGAAGTTGATTTATTTAGAGACCAATGTAGTATATATAGAGAAAGTATATAAATATAGATAGATATACATAAATACTCCCTCCATACTAAAATAAAATCATTTTGGACAGCGACACGGTCTCCAAAGTATTACTTTGACTCCTTATTTTTATAAAAATATTTATCAAAAAGTGATATATGTATATTTTTATGAAAGTATTTTTCAAGACAAATCTATTTACATGGCTTTCACATTTTTAAACTCAATAACTTAAAAATTATTCATGATTTATATTCTCAATGTTTGTCCCAAGCGTTTTTCAAAACGACTTTATTTTTTAAGTACGGAGAAAGTATATATTATCATATAGAACGTACGTAGGATAAGGCGGCTAAGGGCTATGTACAAAATAAAGCTGGCGCTACTACACAATGTTCATTCGTGGAAGGCAGCCAGGAGTTAGGTACAACTCTGTAGCTCGTAGCTCACCCTTAGGTCTTAAGTCGAGGTTTTGTCTTCCTCTGCATCACTTACGCAAACGACCATGCATTTGACCGTGACATTACTAAAAGGAATGGTCAACACTGGGAAGAATTTAGCAGCCGGGCATAGCGGAACTACCGGTAGTTAACTACGTACTCATTGCGAGATGGCATCTGTGATCTGTGGATCAAGCTCGATCCAACTGGTGAATCAAAGTCAATATAAATATTTGTTCACTGCGTAATAACTTTGCCTATCTCAATGTAACTCACGACCTCTTGTTACAACTGCCAAACTCACTATGCCCAAAAAATGAAACTAGTGTGCTTAGGAACATTGCTAGAGAAGCTACGGAGTGAAATCAAAGTTAAGACCGAAGCATAATGAACATTTCAATGCAAGGTGTGGAAGTTTTGCTCTCTTTTTTTTGAAATTTTGGACAATATGTGGAAGTTATGCAACTCCCAGGAACAATGTTGGAGAGAAGATAAGAAAAATTAAAAATTCAACCAGATGACCCTCCGAGAAATTAAGAAATTTTAAATGCATGCTCATAATTTCATGGGGACTCTTTTGCACAAGGATACCAAAAAAAGATCTACAAGAAAGGTGGGGATGTATGACGACCCGATTACATCACAAATCTTCAAAATTTTATCGTAGTATGGAAATCTATGATGTTTGCATGACGAAAACCTGCTCGTCATAGGTCATCATGTTAAACCTCATTTTATGTTAAAATCAATTTTTTTGTCATTGATTTTATGATGATCCTTATTGTGCCATAAATTTATGACACTAGATTTTTGTCGCTAACTAATCCAAAAAAGCACGTTGCTTTTCATAGGTTTTATGAAAAAACCATAGAAGGGGAGGACTTAAGAATAAACTTTAGAAAACAAAAACAAAATAAAAAACAAAATCAAAACCGACCAAAAGAAGTCCAAACAAATCTTATGTGGTTTTAGGTGTAACTTCTCCAACCTATAGTGAATATTTTATCCAAAAGATTATGATTTCACCATCAATTTTAGAATTTGGGAAAACCTAATAAGAATCTTGGTTGGAGTCCACAAATTTGAGGCTCTCATAAGGGGAACAAATATATGATTATTAAATGTTTGTTCTCACATATCCCTATGAATCGAACAAGAATCCATTTATTGGCATTGATGTTTTGATGGGCGGGCTTTAACATCTTCCACCAAATTTCAACATATCCTTCAAATACTTGGCTTGGCTCACAAATGCACTCTCTCTAAGTATTGGCGGTCCTTAACTCATATTTTTACCCGGCAACTTTACATGAAATTTATACAAATAAACATCAACACTTAGAAACAGGGTTTTATAATTAATCAATTCCATGAGTTTTGGTGATCTATCAATTGCAGGAGGACATGTCGGAATAACATGGAAAATATGCCTAAAGTATACAAGAAACGCAACATTATAGGCGTCCGACATGAGCCCAAGGGGAGATGGCCCGCTTACCAGTAGAATTAGGGCCCGAAAGAGTAGAGAACAAGCCCAAAATCAAACCAAACCAACTCAACTCCACGCCAAACCACCATGGCCCAAGTCCAAAGGATCAAAGGAGGCAATCCAACGAAGTTGGGTCAATTTGGACCAAGGCCCCCACCTGCATCGACTGGCCCTAGGTTTGGTCGGTCGCCTCATACCACCTCTCCAATGACGGTTCTGGGGGTTTGGCGGTGCAATCAATGTAGAGGACGTCAATTTACTCTTTCCATTTGAGGAGATCCTGGGAATATTATAGGAATATTGCCCTCCTCTCCACCTATAAAACAAGGCTACCTCCTCCTCATTCAACAACACACCAAGGAAGAGAGCAAGAAGCAAGAGCAACACTCCACGGCTTAGGCCATAGCTATCTATAGTTGTGTACAAGGGAGAGATGTGAGAGAGAGTTCAGGGAAGCGCCGGACTTGTCGGTGTCTCCCCAACTTGTACCTCGATGAACACCTGTACCTCAATGGAATCTTCCGCTAAGTGAGTGCCCGTGGTTCTCTTGGTTGTAAAGTCTTTTGATTAGTTACGCTTTACTCTTACTGATTTGCAGGTTCATCGTCTATCCCCATGGCGGATACTCTAGGAGAGGGCTCCTAATAAAGATGGATAACCCTGATCGACGCTAGAGTAGTAGTCGATAGCGTAGACGTGATGTCTAGGCTAGAGGCATCGTTTATTTATCCATAGACTCTAAAACCATAGGAATCTACCTCAACCTCTATGAACTCTATCCTTGTGTTGTCCTTGGACAAATGAGCTAGAAGAAATACATCCGTTCCCTGTGGAAAATACGATATCCTAAATACTTATGGGTGAAAGCTACAACGGTAATTTTGTACGCTTACGGATTAATTCTATAGACGTTAAGAAATACCAACAAGCTTTCTGGCGCCATTGCCGAGGAACGGTTGCCGTATTTTCTTTGAACCTAGTTCGTCCTCGTATCTGTATCTTTTATTTTATAAAGACAAAAAATATTTTCTTTTTATAACCATGAAATCCACTCTTATCAAAAATCCTTCCACTTCAAAGGGTGAGTTCGCTGTGCCACCACCAAAACCAAACCTTTCATCTAGCAGCGAACTCCACCCTAGTTTAAAAGCTATGGTTCGAGCACAACGTTTCTCAGGGCATGATAATGAGAACTCCTGCCATCACTTGCACGAGTTTGAGGAGATGTGTTCGTGCCTAAGCATCCTAGGCATGACACAGGAAACACTAAGGTGGATATTGTTTCCCTTTTCTCTCATAGAGAAGGCGAAGCAATGGTACACTCAAGCCATAGAGAGCACGAATAGGGATTAGGATGAACTTAAGGATAAGTTCTGTCTTGCATTCTTTCCTATATCTCGTAGTGTCTCTCTACCAAGGGTAATCCTTGATTTCGAGCATAATGAGAAGGAGTCTATAGATGCAGTCTGGGCTAGGTTTTCAACCTTAATACATGCTAGCCTAGATTTGTCTTTACCTGAGGATGTATTATTGCGTCTCTTTTGTTCAGGTATTAACATATATGCTGACCTATGTCTAGATGTGACTGTCGGAGGCTGGTTTACACATAAACCCATGACGGATCAAGTCAGATTCCTTGAAAACTTCCTAGAAAGTCACATTCCCTCCGTCATGAGAACTAGAACCCTCTAAGCAAAAATCATGTCAAGCGTTGAGGAGTCCTCATCAGTCTAATCCAAACCCGTAGCATCCTTAGATTTGACTCATAAGCCCTCACTCGAACCATGAACATCGAAGGAAAGATTAATTCATCCTTCAGAGTTCCCTATTGAATTCGGGGATTATGGCAATACCTTGAAGTTATCCTGGCACAAAAAACGCACAAAAGAAGTTTCTCCCAAGGTAGAACCATCAAAGGAATGGTTAATGAAAGTGAGACGTTCTTCTAAAGCAATTCGGATTCTTTCACCTTCCACGACCATCCCTTGTTCATTAACGGGGACTGTTATAGAAGCCCTGTACAACCCCACAGTCAGGACTAGCATCATGTTAGAATTTCTTACAAAAAATCTTTTGGGCAACATGCCGCTAGTCCTGACCAACAGACATTTCAAAAGTGCCTCAGGACTCATCTTTGAATGTTGTGGGATTACCAGGACCGTGCCAATCACAATTGACAAAAATGAGGTTCACTTGGATTTTCACATCTATGCCATCCTTGAATTCGATCTTCTTATAGGCTACACTCTTAAAAATCTTTTCCAAGAAAAACCTTCCCATGGGAGCCTTAGTGAAGAAATTAAGAAAATTACTTCCTGCACTCACCTAGAAAACCCTATGGCAGAGCATTATCCCAACTATAACCCGTTTGAGGAGGTGAAGTTTATATCCTCATTCATTTCACCTGAGCTTTCTTGTGAAATGAAACATCCATCATCATCCTCACTCGAACCAGAACCATATCCTTCTGGCTATTCAAACATCATTTTTTAGAAAGAAAACTTCTGTGCCATGGACGTTCTTGAAGCACCAACTTTGGAGACTAAGGAGAATGATTTCACTGTTGAGCATGAAAGCTTCTCTTTTTGGACCCTTCACATTTTATGCTCAATTTTGAAGTCTCTAGAGTCCGTCTTGCTTCATACCCTGTGCTTCTATCAGGACCACAACCAGTCCTTGATCCTTGTTTCTAAACTTTTGAGAACAATGGTTGTGAATGCACATATTTATCACAAATATTGCAAATATCGTGGATGCACTGTGGTACTAACCTTGCAGCTTAAACAAAAATACTCAATGCTTGGTGGTGAAGCTAGGAACTACAGCACTATCGATAGCTGCAAGAGAAAGTTCCCACGATCGAGCTTGCGACCATAAATGAAAGCACTGTTGGGAGGTACCCCGGATTATCAAATGAAAATACATATATATGATATATACTAAAAAAACTAAATGTTCACCAACTCATTTTTGTCTCCATATGATTTTTGCTCATACAAGTTCATGCTGGCTTTGTTTATGTCATTTGCTCTGGTTTGGATGTATTCTCGTGAGTTATAACCATAGGCTTTTTAAATTAAGCATGATGCTTCGGTTAAAATAGCCTTCTTTAATTAAATTTTGACATGGTGTTGAAATTTTGATTAATGAACTTAAGTTATTTTCATAAACGATGGAAGTAATTTTATAATAGATGAATGAAGGCTAGGTTTATTTTACAAATTTTACTTTAGCCTTGCTTGAGTTAAACTGAAAAAAATAATAATAAAAAGTTGGATGAACAAGTTTTTAATAAAATAAAATAAAATAAATAAAAAAGTGCAATAATAATAAAAAAAATAAATTCAAATAAAGGCATCTCAAGTATTGCTTGAGTCGATAAAATTTAGGCTCCCTAGTGTTTTCAGCTGGTAGAGCCCTTGTTTTTTACATTTTTATTTTGCTATTAAATAAAATAGGTACAAAAATAAGTGTGGAGGAGATCTCTCAAGCATAATTAACACTCATTCGAGATCTCCCACCGACACGATGCATAACATGAAATGATCCATCGTGTAGAAGGATGGAACAGATGGCTGCAGAGCGGATTGGCTGAACCTTTGGTCTAGCCAATCCATCTCTGACTCCCCGTAGCTCCTTTATCTTCAACAATGATTTGTGCAACACTATTCTCACTACCCTCAAACTCCCTTAAAATTTTGAGTAAAAGATTAAAAAATCAAACGAATGCAAAAGCAGTTGACGTTCAATCTCCATGCTATCCTGTGATTAAATTTTCATACTTTTTATTCCTACCCAATATTCCTATAACTTGTGAACAATTCATCATAGGGACCCCATATTATCTAAGTAATTGGAATATGTGATATAGTAGGATGAAAATGAACCTTGCCCTCTCATACAAAGAACTTAGGATTTGTTTTACAAAAATCAAATTTTAAACAACACGCTCCTCAATGATATTCAAATTTCTACCAAAGCCATATATAGTGATTAGAGCTTAAAACCTCCAAACTTATGCTACTTATTCCTGCATTGAGTTTTGTCAAGTCTTGTTGACCCTTGTTGAGAAAGTTATCATGCCCCCAAGATCAAAATCACGTGCACCCATATATACATGCTGCCCCCACACTAGAAGTACGCAAAAACATGCTTCCATTTAGATCCACCAAAAATTTTGCTCCTATACTGGGAGAAGACAAAAAAACATGTTTGTTAGGTAAATACTCCATGTTCTAAAAGGTAGTGATTTTTCTCTAATATGTGGTTAAAAAAAGAGACATGGGCTATACAAAAGTTTGAAAAAAAATTTATGGACACATGAAGGTCCATGTATAAAAAGAAAAAAAATGATGAGCACATGAAGGCTCATGTATTGAAAAAGAAGAAGAAGAGAAAGATAGCCATGTTTCAAAATAATAAGTTATAGAGAGAGATCATATCTACAAAGGGAGTATAGTATAGATTTAAAATTATTTTATCCACACATATGCACTTCTTGATCAAAGGATATGACATCTTTCTCCTTGGATCCGAGTTTTGACTTAACAAAATATGGAGAGTAAGTATGCTTTCGTATCTTTCCCTACCCAAAGATCCATATAAGGTTTTTAGAAGTAGGAAAGAAAGAAAGCAACACTATAATATGCCTTGGTGAGAATCCAAACACAAACTTAAGTGATCTGAGAGAATCATTTGAGGAGCTAAGCTATGTTTACATTTTCAAAATCAAATGAAAACCCAAGTCTCTAAACTGATTGATACAAGGGGATTTGAATCCATGTTGTTCTATTATTCAATTACCCAAGATAATGTGGTAGACACTCTAAAGTTCACAGGTGCAGGTGAAGCTTGGAATAACTTGTATGCAGATATCATATCAAGGAGATGACCCATCTTAGTCCTTAAACTTTACTCGAGGACGAGCAAATGGCTAAGTGTGGGGGAGCTTGTTGGCAGTCCTTAACTCATATTTTTACCTGCCAACTTTACATGAAATTTATACAAATAAATACCAACACTTAGAAATAAGGTTTACAATTAATCAATTCAACGAGTTTTGGTGATCTATCAATTGCAGGAGGACATGTCGGAATAACATGGAAAATATGCCAAAAGTATATTAGAAACGCAACATTATAGATGTCTGACATGAGCCCAAGGGGAGATGGCCCACTTACCAGTAGAATCATGGCCCGAAAGAGTGGAGAACAAGCCCAAAATTAAACCAAACCAACTCAACTCCGTGCCAAACCACCATGGGCCAAGTCCATAGGATCAAAGGAGGCAACCCAATGAAGTTGGGCCGATTTGGACCAAGCCCTGGTGCGGCCGCACCTCCACTTGCTCCGATTGGCCCAAGGTTTGGTCGGTTGCCTCATACCGCCTCTCCAATGACGGTTCTGGGGGTTTGGCGATGCAATCAATGCGGAGGACATCGATTTACTCTTTCCATTTGAGGGGATCTAGGGAATATTCTAGGAATACTCCCCTCCTCTCCACCTATAAAACAAGGCTACCTCCTCCTCATTCAACAACACACCAAGGAAGAGAGCAAGAAGCAAGAGCAACACTCCAAGGCTTAGGCCATAGCTATCTAACAGTTCTGTAGTAGGGAGAGATGTGAGGGAGAGTTCGGGAAAGCACCAGACTTGTCGGTGTGTCTCCAACTTGTATCTCGACGAACACCTGTACCTCAACGGAATCTTCGGCTAAGTGAGTGCTCGTGGTTCTCTTGGTTGTAAAGTCTTTTGATTACTAAAGCTTTACTCTTACTGGTTTGTGGGTTCATCGTCTATCCCCATGACGGATACTCAAGTAGAGGGCCCCTGATAAAGACAGATAACCCTGATTGATGCTAGAGTATAGTCGATAGCATAGATGTGGTGTCTAGGCTAGAGGCTACCTTCGTTTGCCTCGTACTCCACGTTTAAGGGGTAGGTGCCAGGTGGTGATAGCCCTGTCCGTCCCTTGTAACCCCCACATCTGGGTACACTTGGCAGACCAGGTGCTACCCGGTGCCCGAAGTAAGCAAGTAGAAGCAGCGTTTATTTATCCATAGACTCTAATACCATAAGAATCCATCTCAACCTCTATCAACTCTATTCTTGTGTTGTCCTTGTGAAAGGATCAAGATACCCAAGAGGGGGGGGGTGAATTGGGCTAATTCTAAATTTCTTTGCAATAATAAAATCCTACGGTTAGCCTAGTTAACCCCTTGTGCCTAGAAAGTGTTTCTAATTGTTCTACCGCACAAAAGACTTATAACCTATGTTCCAATCCTACTCTAGCATGATAATTCTAAGAATGTTAATGACAAGAATTGAATTGCTCAAAGTAAATGCTCAAAGTAAAGAGAGAAGGAACGCGGCGATATTTTGCCGAGGTATCGGAGAGTCGCCACTCCCCACTAGTCCTCGTTGGAGCACCCACGCAAGGGTGTAGCTCCTCGTTGATCGGTGCAAGGATCAAGTGCTCTCTATGGGTTGATTCTTCGACACTCCATCACGGTGAATCGCCCACAACCGCTCACAGCTTGAGTTGGGTCATCCACAAGCTCTCTAGATGATCACCAAGCTCCCAATCACCTCCAAGCCGTCTAGGTGATGGCGATCACCAAGAGTAACAAGCACGAACTCTCACTTGACCATGACAAGCCTAATGAGAAGGGTGGATGCATACTTTGCTACTCTTGATCTCACTAATGAGGGCTCTCTTTGGGATTCTCAAATCTCAATCACCTCACTAGGACCTTGCTCTTCTTGGCACTTTCAAACGTGTTTCTCAGCTGTTGAAATGAGCAAAAGTACCCCCACACACGAGTAGAGGTGGTATTTATAACAGTGGCTGAAAAACGAACCGTTATGTGCCTCTGCGGGTTGACCGGACGCTCCGGTCAGTTCTCCCCGAACTCCAGTGTTTAAAGTGTGATCGGACGCTGGCCAGCGTCCGGTCAACACTAACCGGACACGTCCGGTCGTGATTTTCCCTCTCTAGAACCCCTAGAATCACGACCGGACGCGTCCAGTGGACACCGACCGGATGCAGCCAGAGTCCGGTGCAAGCTTATGCCTTCGTCTTCGATCGACCGAACGCTGGAACGCCTTCTGACCGGACACTGGGAGAGCACTGTTTCAGCATCCGGTCATTCCTTCTCAGCAGCAGTTCACCTCCTGTGAACTGACCGGACGCTGGAATTCAGAGTCCGGTGCAGCGTCCGATCACTCTTTCTTCAGCAAATCTTCAAAGTCCTTCGTGCTGCCTGTTCCCAATCAAGTCCCAACTCAAATAAGATCCAAATAAACACCAATTGGGACTGATGTGAGTAACCTCTCTCAAACCCTTATGTTTTTTTTCAAAAATATTTTGCATTAGGCTATAATTCTTTTTAAGAAAATAGGCAATAAGAGGGCAATTGAAGATAAACGACAAACAACAACCATGCATATGCAATGCAATACTTGAAAGTAAATCTAGTTGCTTGTCAAGTTTGATCCAAGGTTAAGCTTCTTTACATGCTTTTCGACGGTTATCTTAAACATGTTAGACAAGCCCTATATGCATTACCAAACATTAAACATGTTGTATATTACAATGCAATGCAAAGGACAACACAAGCTCATCTTTTAGTAAAGTTGCTAAAATCAAGAACATTGAGCTCATTCCGCAATCTACAAAATGTTGCTTCATCTAGTGGTTTAGTGAAGATATCCGCCAATTGATCCTCGGTCCTTACACCTTCTAATGATATATCATTCTTTGCAACATGATCTCTAAGAAAGTGATGGCAGATATCTATGTGCTTGGTGCGAGAGTGTTGAACTGGATTGTTTGCAAGTTTTACTGCACTTTCATTGTCACATAAAAGAGGTACTTTTTCTAGAACTACACCATAGTCTAGCAAAGTTTGTTTTTGATATAAAGAATTTGTGCACAACAAGCACCCGCGGCAATGTATTTCGCTTCGACAGTGGACAAGGCCACACTATTTTGTTTCTTGGAGGACCAAGACACAAGTGATCTACCAAGCAAATGGCACCCTCCGGATGTGCTTTTTCTATTAACTCTGCATCCGGCATAATCCGAATCGGAATAGCCAACTAATTCAAATATAACTCCTTTGGGATACCAAAGGCCAATGCTTGGTGTGTGCTTAGGATACCTAAGAATTCTTTTAACGGCAATTAAGTGAGTTTCCTTAGGATTAGCTTGAAATCTAGCACACATACACACACTAAACATGATGTTGGGTCTAGATGGGGTTAAATATAACAAGCTACCAATCATAGAGCGGTAGAGAGTTTGATCAACCGTGTTACCTCCCTCATCTAGGTCGAGATGTCCATTAGTTGGCATTGGTGTCTTGATTGGCTTATATTCATCCATCTTGAATCTTTTGAGAAGATCATTTGTATATTTCTCTTAAGAGATGAAAATCCCTTCTCTCATTTGCTTGACTTGAAAACCAAGAAAGAATGTAAGCTCACCAATCATCGACATCTCAAACTCCTTCGGAATCAATTCACCAAACTCTTTGTACGAATCTTCATTTGATGATCCAAAGATGATATCATCAACATACACTTGACAAATGAAGATATGCCCATCAAGCTTCTTGGTGAATAGTGTGGTGTCGACCTTCCCAATGGTGAAGCCCTTCTCAATGAGGAAGTCCCAAAGGCGCTCATACCAAGCTCTTGGGGCTTGCTTAAGCCCATATAATGCCTTGGACAACCTACAAACATGATTAGGATATCTAGGGTCTTCAAACCCGGGAGGTTGATCAACATAGACTAGTTCATTAATAAAGTCATTTAAAAATGCACTTTTCACATCCATTTGATATAATTTCATTTCATGATGTGATGCATATGCAAGGAGGATACGGATGACTTCTAGTCTTGCAACCGGTGCAAAGGTCTCTCCAAAATCCAAACCTTCAACTTGAGAGAACCCCTTTGCAACTAGTTTTGCCTTGTTCCTCACAACTACGCCTTGATCATCTTGCTTGTTTTGGAACATCCATTTTGTTGCAATGACTCTTGCACCTTTAGGTTGCTCTTCAAAAGTCCACACTTCATTGCGGGTGAAGTTATTCAACTCTTCGTGCATGGCATTTATCCAATACGGATCTTGAAGAGCTTCTTCAACCTTAGTAGGCTCAAAGCAAGAGATAAAAGAGTGATGAGCAATAAATGAAGCAAGTTTTTGTGAGCAAGTCATTACACCCTTTGATGGACTCCCTATAATGAGATCTTGTGGATGATCTTGTAGTAGAGGTGTATTTCTTCTATTGACCACTTGAGGAGGAGGTTGTGGAGCATCAACATCTTATGCTTGTACCACCATTTGCTCATGGGAGACATGAGTATCTTCATTTTCTACTCTCCCATCTTTTTCACCATCTTGTGGCACATTTGATAAAGAAGGTGGATCAATCACTTGAACATCATCTTCATCATCTTTAGGCTTGATGTCTCCAACTGGGATGTTCTCCATAGCCTCCCTCAATGGTTCATCACCTACATCACCAAGATTCTCATGTGCTCCTTGGGAGCCATTAGATTCACCAAATTCCACATCATATGTTTCTTCAACAAAGCCAGTGGCATGATTAAATACTCTATATGCTTTGGACTTTGATGAGTAACCAAGAAGAAAACCAATATCACAACGTCTTTGAAACTTTCCTAGGTGTTGCCGCTTCTTATAGATATAGCATTTGCAACCAAACACCCTAAACAAGGAGACGTCCGGCTTCTTCCCATTGAGCAACTCATAAGGTGTCTTGTTAAGGAATTTTTGAAGGAGTAGGTGGTTGGATGCATAGCATGCGGTGTTGATAGTTTCTGCCCATATAGATTTGGGGGTGTTGTACTCATCAAGCATTGTTCTTGCAAGAGTGATCAATGTCCGGTTCTTCCTCTCAACTACACCATTTTGTTGAGGAGTATATGTTGCGGAGAACTCATGCTTGATTCCAACTTCATCACAATAAGCTTCTATGTTTGTGTTGTCAAATTCCTTCCCATTGTCACTTCTAATCTTTTTGAGCTTCACTTCAAATTCATTTTGTGCTCTCTTGGCAAACTTCTTGAAGCAAGATATAACTTTGGATTTGTCATGAAGGAAGAATACCCATGTATACCTTCAATAGTCATCAACAATCACAAGACAATAAAGATTTTCTCCCAAACTCTTGTATGTTGTTGGTCCAAATAAATCCATGTGAAAGAGTTCTAGCACTCTTGTGGTTGACATGAAAGATTTGGTTGGATGAGTATTTGCAACTTGCTTGCCAGCTTGACATACACTACAAAGCTTGTCCTTCTTAAACTTTACATCCTTCAACCCTCTCACCAAATCATTCTTTATTAGCTTCTTGAGTAAGCTCATCCCACCATGAGCAAGTCTTCTATGCCATAACCACCCAAGTGTTGTTTTGGTGAATAGACAAGTCTTCAAGTTTGCATCTTCGGAGATGAAGTCCACTAGATATAGGTTGTATCTAAATCCTTTGAATATCACTTGTTCATCATCCTTCTTAGATACAACAACTTTCTTCTCGGTAAACAAGCGTTGGAAGCCAAGATCACATAATTGTCCAACGGATAGCAAGTTGAAGCTCAATGAAGCAACATATATCATATTTGAGATAGAATGATCATTTGATATTGCCCCTTTTCCCAATCATTTAACCTTGTCCTTTGAGTTATCTCTAAATGTGATTCTTTCTTGTCCATCTACTTCTTCATCTAGTGAGGTGAACATACGAGGATCACCGGCCATATGTTGTGTGCAACCACTATCAATAACCCAATGACTTCCATCGGTCTTGTAGTTCACCTACACACAAGAGATCAAGCTTTAGAACCCAAACTTATTGAGGGCCCTTCACCTTCTCAACAAGTGACTTTGCTACCCAAATTTTCTTAGGCCTATTCTTATTGGGAGGTCCTAAGAACATTCATCTTTCCACTAGAATCCTTTCTAAGCATGTAATGAGCATTGAAAGCAAAAGATCTAGCATACTTGGGCAAGGGTTGTGGTGAAGTTTTGCACTCATGGGCAAAGTGACCTTCTTGTCCACACTCAAAGCATCTCTTTGGCTTTGGCTTTTGTTATTGTTGAGCTTAAGCCTTTTTCTCTTTGTTTGCCATGTACCCAATGCCACTTCTATCCATCTTCATGACGGTGTTCATAAGTAGCTCACTTTGAAGATGCTTGCCTCTAGTGAACTTGCTCAATCCAATCTTGAGATGCTCTTTCTCCAACTTAAGCTTCTTGTTTTCTTTCTTGAGAGCATCATTGTTCTTCTCTTCCTTGAGCTTCTTGTTTTCTTCTTTGAGCTTCTCATTTTCAAGCATTAACTCACCATCATGATCAAGAGTTTCTAACACAATGGTGTTGTGGCTTTTGATCTCTTCAAGATCTTTCTTGAGCTTTGCATTGTCATTCTTGAGCTTGACAAACTCATCATAATCATCGGCCTCAACCACTTGCTTGCCCTTGCTACTAGAACTTTGCTCAATGCTCTCAATGATCAAATCATCACATGATGTAGCTATATCAATCTTAACAACATCGTTAGTAGCATCATGTGGCTCATTGGATAAAAATTCTTGAGCAATGACAAGAATATCATGATTAATCTTAAGAGTAGTATATTATTCCTTTAGCTTGTTGTGGCTAGTGATGAGCTCTTTGTGCACCCACTCAAGTTTATCATGTTTATCTTTAAGCTCTTTCTTAAAAGATTTAAGCTCCTTGAGTTTGGATGACATAGCATCATTTGCTTCTCTAAGCTCAACACTAGCCTTTTCCGCTATATCACATTTTGCTAAAAGTGCATCATTTTTAGCCTCTAGCTTTTCATTCTTAGCTTTAGTCTTTATAATGATCTTAGTGTATTGTTTGAGCAATCTAGCAAGATCATCATAAGAAGGTGATTCATATTCATCATCATCACTATCGCTATCATCATTACTAGCATGTTCATCACCACTATTATCATCATCATTTGTTACCTTGCATTCACCCTTGGCCATAAGGTATAGATGTGTAGAGGATGATGGCAGTGGTGGTGGTGAAGATGATGAAGAGTCAATAACAATAGCGGCCACCTTCTCGTTGTCACTATCATCATTGGATGATCCACTAGATGAATCAATGTCCGTGAGCCAATCACTGATGATGTATGCATTTCCACTCTTCTTTTTCTTGTGGAAGTCCTTCTTCTTGCCATCTCTCTTCTTGTATAGCTTATCTTTCTTCTTCTCATCTTCATCACTTGAGTCATCTTTCTTGCCCTTGTTCTTGTTCTTGAACTTGTCTTTCTTGGGCTTTGTGCATTGGTGAGCTAGATGACCAAGTTCTCCACAATTGTAGCAATCCATCTCGGAGATTGGCTTCCTTCTAGAGCTTGTGAAGAACTTCTTCTTCTTGCCATCGAACTTAATGCCACTCTTGTTGAGCTTCTTTAGCATCTTGGCAGTTTTCTTCACCATGAGAGCAAGGCTTGCATCATCAAATTCATCATCACTTGAGCTCTCATACTCAAGCCTTGCTTTGCCCTTTTCTTGGCTAGCTTTAAATGCTAAATATTTTTCTTTCTTCTTTGTAAAGGATGAGCCATCTTGAGGTGTGATGTGCATGTACATCTCAGGAGCATTGATCTTTCCCAAGATTTGTGTCGGTGTAGCGGTGGAAAGATCACCTTGATGTAGCACGGTCATAATATGCCCATATTTGTCAATGGGGAGGATACTCAAGATACTTCTTACAACATCAGATGGTTGCATTTGAGTGAGTCCAAGCCCATTGACTTTCTCTACAAGAACATTCAAACGTGAATACATTTTATTAGTACATTCTTTAGGAAGCATTTCAAAAGAGTTAAACTTTTTCAAGACAAGATGATAGCGTTCCTCACGCTCACTCTTTGTTCCCTCATGGAGCACACAAACGTCCGACCATAGTGCATGGGCGTCTTTATGGTTCTTCATCCGGTTGAACACATCTTTACAAAGGCCTCTAAATATGGTGTTTCTAGCCTTTGCATTCCATTTTTCGTAGTTCAACACATCGCCTTGTGAGTGTGCGGCATCCCGAGGTTTTGGGAAACCTTGTGAGGTGGCTCTAAGTACGCTCCGGTCAGTTCTCCCCGAACTCCAGTGTTTAAAGTGTGACCGGACGCGTCCGGTCGTGATTTTCCCTCTCTGGAATCTTACTAGAGTCGACCGGACACTGGCTCTCAGCGTCCGGTCACTTCACCTCTCAGCGTCCGGTCGCGCCAGACGATTTCACCTTGGTCAAATGAACTGACCGGACTCTACGCCAGTGTCCGGTCACACCGGAGCCAGCGTCCGGTCAGTATTTTACCCTCCATTCACTTCCAACTCTCGATCATATGTGAATGAAGTTTGCTCCATTGGATCTAAGGGCTGTTTTGGAGCTACTTAATGCTAGTTTTAACAAGTGTGCACCACACCTAACTCACTAGACTCATCTATGTCAAGCTACCCGTCCATACCCCCCTTAATAGTACGGCCAAAGGAAAAAACAAAGTCCTAAACTACTCTAATTGTCTCTTCAACACCAAACGACACTTAGAACTAGTCCATTCTTAACTTTGTCGTCCATCCTTTGAAAACCGAAACGATTTCCATCGTAGGGGCATGACCACCTTGATTGCCCAATCGATTTCCATTACCATGACATAACTTAATTGCCTCTGCAAAACACACGTTAGTCACAGTAATCACGTATTGTCATTAATCACCGAAACCCAACTAGAGGCCTAGATGCTTTCACCTTGGATGAATGAGCTAGAAGAAATACCTCCGTCCCCTATGAAAAATACGATACATTGAATACTTCCGGGTGAAAGCTACAACAGTAATTCCGTACGCTTGCGAATTAATTCTATAGATGTTAAGAAATACCAACACTAAGTTGCTTGATTTGCAAACCAAGAAAGAAGCTGTATACCTCTTCAAGCATGGGCATCTGAAGCTCCCTTTATAAAAATATTAATTTATTTATCCAAAGATGATATCATCGACGTAGAGTTAATATCCTTTGTTGAGACAAAAAAAACATAGAACAAACTTAAATCCTTATACTGTATTTTTGTTGTTCTGCTAAGCATGTATCGAGTTAATACTTAATGCTACTTCAGCAAATCTATTTCGTAATTTTAATTTTGTGACATATATGGATCTACCGGATCATGAAGATTTGGTTGTGAACTATACAAAAAGGGTACGATATATATTATCGCAATCAAAATTACACCATAAAAGCAGGCATAAAGCTAGAGAGTGAAGCAACATTAGAGGAGAATGTATATATGGCAAAGACTAGGAGGTTGGAGGTCCGGAAAGCAAAGAATGGGTATTCTCAATTCATTCATCTGAGGCGTCATCAGGGTCATCGGATCAGTGATCATGGCCAGCTGTTGATTTTGCGGCACGTCTTCCTGATCTCCCCGTTGGCGGCGGTCTTGACCTCGACGCCGCCCATCTTCACCATGGCCTTGGCAAACTTGTTCTGCCACAGATAGGGGACGAAGTCCGCGTAGGCGCGCACCAGGTTGTTCGATGAGAAGTTTGTGGTGAGGGCGGCGTCCGACGTGAAGAGCACCTTGTGGGCCACCACGTTACGCAAACGACCATGCATTTGACCGTGACATTACTAAAAGGAATGGTCAACACTGGGAAGAATTTAGCAGCCGGGCATAGCGGAACTACCGGTAGTTAACTACGTACTCATTGCGAGATGGCATCTGTGATCTGTGGATCAAGCTCGATCCAACTGGTGCTGCTGCTATATATGGAGGTTGGATCCAGATAATCTAATAACTTTAAGAGCACTGACTGCCATTTAAGTACAAATTATATTTAAGAGTCAATGATTAATGTGTGTGTATATATATATGTAGTGGTTGCATTGTATGCATGCGTGTAGGGTACGTATATATATAGCTAGCTTGATCAATGGAGGTCTTACACGGACGAAGCAATCGTGGAAGAAGAGACGGACAAGGCCGGCTTGCATGCCAGCATCAGTGGCCTTGACGTGCTTCTTGACAATGGCCTCCACATCCACGTAAGCGCCACATTTGTTCTTGTAGTATCCGACCATGAGTTGCGCCGCTGGGCTGGGTGGGGGTGCGGGCGTAGGCGCGGGTGGGCTTGGGCTTGGAGGGCTTGGTGGTGGTTGCGGGGATGGGTAGGAGTAGCCTCCGCCGGCATGGCACGGAGCCGAGCAGGGCAAACAGAGTGAGGACAGCGAGCTTAGAGGTCGCCATCGTCGTGGCTTAGTTCCTCCTGCTCTCGAGCTAGCTAGCTAGCTAGTGTGCACACTTAAGTGCTAACTCGATCGACAGACTGGTTAGAGGAGAGGCGTATACATGCAATGCAAGTAAGCTCGGAGAGAGCTAGCGATGGGGCCGGAGACGTGCAAGCCAGCCGACAATAGCATAACATGGTTACACGGAGTGTAGGGTGCATGAGTGGGCTCCACGAAGCTCTCACAGCTCGATCGGACATTCGTTGACCTTGAGGTCGTTTGACTTATTGATGAAGCGAGGTCGTCCCTGGGATCGGAGTGGCTAACCGCGTGGACAAAGGCCGCCGCCAGCGGTGCAATAATTATATGCGCAAATAAATGGTATGTTTTGTCATGGTAACATGCGTGCTCAACCAGCGTGGAACGTGGTAGGGGTATAACATTGCTGAACGTACTGTGCTGTCGTCGGTGCGTATGCGTATACTTCCCCAGCTACGTGCATGCATTCAGGAATATGTTATACTACAGTGGCTAGCTAGCTCATTTTTTCTTGTGCCTATGACGGTGGATTTTCCTGGTCCTTTGGCTACTAGCTAGCTCTTGCGTCTTCACAAAGTGTTTGGGTCTTGGAGTGGAATGGACAACCCTTGCGAATCACGTCTGCACCCTTATCCTTCTCTCCCCTCTCTCTCCCTCTAGCGTATCCTCTCTCTATATGCACTCTCCCGATCATGTTCAAGGCTTGAAGAACTCCTACCTCTGAGTCTTCCTTCTGGTCTCCTCCTCTCCCCGGCTCCAGTGACAGGCACGGGCACGGCCAGCCCCGGTGCGGGACACGGGCACATCTCTATGTCCCTAGACCTCCTCTCATCCGCTCTCCTTCTCCCCTCGCCTCACCCCAGTGCTGGTGGGCGGGCGCAAGCACGGTGTTTATTTTTTTGTGAAATGGGTATCACTTCCAGAAGAGAAGTCGATAGTGAAACGCCGAGGCCAACACTACCAACTACCCATTAGCAAATCAAAATCCAATGGTGGAAGCCGGTCTCCAATCAGCAGCGATTGATGGTTTTGGGGAAGTGTTTAAACCCACCACGCCACTAAAGATCGGTGGTAGAGCTTGTAGTGGGATCTAGGATGGGGTAGTGATGCTAACGTCAATGGAATATTAACATTTAACCTTTATAATCACTATTTATATTAAAAAATCCCAAAGACTAGTAAGGTCATAGCGAAACTCTGGTCTGCATACCTCTCCCACACTTCTCAATATGTTGATTTTTCTTATCAAAGAATTATACGTGTTGTGGATAAAAATTAAACATTTATGATTTTACTATCAATATGGATATGCTAAACATTTTAGTTAAAATGCATAAATTTATTAAAAGTAACAATCTAAATAAATTATATATGTCACATATATATCATCACTGAAATTGATAATGTACAAGATTGATATTATATTTTATACCATATCATCACAGAAACTTCTAATAAGATATTTTTATCTTATATATTATAGATCGTCTCTAACTTACATGTTTTTTTTATATTATCATCGAGCTTGTACCTATGGTAGGATAATGTAGCGAAGCGGTATGTACAAAAGTTGGCACCACTACAGCTAGCATGCTCATATGAGGGAGGCAGCAAGGAAATTAATTATGTACAACTCCGTAGCTTGGAGCGCTCACCCTAGCTAGGTCTTCAGCTTAACGGCCATTTGAACGTGACATTACTAGAAAAAAGGGCAACTGGGAGGAATTTAGCAGCCGGGAATAGCGGAACTACCGGTAGTTAACTATGTGCACATTGCGAGATGGCATCTGTGAATCAGCAAGCTCGATCCAACTTGTATGGAGGTTGGATCCAGCGAATCTAAATTGTTTCGTCCCATCTCCTGTGTCCAGAGAGAGAGAAAGGGGAAATGTCAGACAAAGACATGAAAAGTTCTTCACTGATCGTGTGCCACTGCCACCGTACCCCTCCCCGATCATGGGCCATAACGTGTGTGCCACTACTACCTCCCCCCTCCCTCCCGGCCGACCATGGGATAACTTAACTGTTCACGTCCAGTTTGGTAAACGATCGAGCAAGGACAGCCATTTTAGTACAAATTATATTTAAGAGTCAATGATTAAAACTATACGGATGAGAGATTTATATTAAGTGCACTATATTGTTTAGATACAATTGTACTTGAGTTTACTTAAACGGCTCTATATGCACGGTATCAAACTCAATGCAAGCACAAAGCACACTAGTAAGTTCCATGCACACCAAGAAATTGAAGGATCAGAATGGCCGCTGACCTCAGCATAGATGGCAAAACAAGCACGGTTCGGTAGCAGTCAGGCCATGCCATGTCACACTTGCCCACAGGCCGTGCCTTTGGCCTAGGTATGGCCCTAACATTGTCTTAGCCAGGCCAGACTGCCATGATAGCCTAGTGATCCCGTCAAGCAAGCTCAGCTTGCGTAGCCCACACTGCCGCGTGCCACATCCGCCACTTTGGTGGAGGATGTGTCGACACGGTATCCGCCACGTTGGCTAAGCTCACACTGCTGCCGTAGGCTATAGCTTGAGCCACACTCGCCTGTGCCTACATCTGCACTGCCCATCAAGCCTGTGCATGCACTGCCACAAGAGGAGATTAGGGGAGGGGAGCAACAAAAGGTGGCAACCGGCGAGAAGCCCCTAGTGGGTGCTCGGAGGAGAAGGCAATGCGCCCATACGGGAGGAGGGGGCAATGGGATGCGGAAGGCTAGGAGCTAAGGTTTGGGAAAAGATGGCGGAGTTCTATACTGCAAGGTATGCAGCGTAGGAGCAATCCAATAATCAGGCTAGGCTAGGCTGGCAAGTCATGTCGGGGGAGTGACCCAGGCATGACCCATGTATTAGGTCAGGCTGGCATGGGCGCGATAGCTGAGGGGCCATGGCATGCTTGAGCTAGGCCAAAACAAGAGGCCATGGCCGACCCATGGGCCTCATTTCTTATAGCCATCTATAGTACCAAAGGGGAGTTACTCATTTTAATAGGGTTCCACATATGCATTTTTTTATGATATGATAATATTTTTAACAAGAGATAGAGAAATGAGTTTTATCTCCTTGGCTCGGTTTCCAACTCAGATGAGTCATGGACTTAAATACTAAGGAGAGTCTATGAAACAATTAAATGAAATTATGCATCGAGAGTGGTTGTTGTTTCATCCAATTCTCATCGCATTATAGTTTAATGTCATTAGGGTTCAAGTTATGTGTCACAACCTTATAAAAATGAAGAGATCCATGGAATAAAAGGATGCGTTGGCACCCAACCCACGGTTGAAGAAAGGGGCGAACATGACGACCTCACAAGATACTACACTAATCCCTACTGGGCTTCTTCTAGGTGGAGGATTGGCCCATATGTCATATGGGCTCCCTCAACAAACAGTGGCGGAGCGTGCCTTAAAACCAGGGGGAGGCCAATTCCATGATTGTGCTAAATAGTTAAATGACACTAAACTAGATGTACTGAAAACTAGTGTGACAAAAACAGACTAAATCTGACAAGAATACATATTGCCATTCTGCAAACACTGTAGAGAGTGCATGCTATAATGGTGAGAAAAGTTACGATGGCTGCGAGTCTAGATTGCACAAACAATAAGCGGCTCTTCAAAATCGATCCTGGGAAGGGGGGCAAAGCCCAGCATGGCCTTAACATGGCTTCGCCACTGCCAACAATAATCAAGAGAAAAACGTTTCAGTTCCAGAGAAGGGCTGCACTGTGATGCAGGCTGCTTGCCCGCCTCCTCGTGTCGTGTGAGGGCGCAAGGCACAAGGCGATGGCTTGGCCTGTTGGCGAGGCGGTCGGCGGTCAGGTGGACAATGACAATCCGCAACATCGAGCGGGCCAAACTGTAGAGTGGACCACCGGACACGAGTCCGGAGTGGGGGACGGCGATCGGCGGAGGCACGGAGCGATGCACGCGGCAGGATGGGATGGCATGCCGTGTGGCAGCTACGAAAGCAAGGGCAGCGCGGCACTTCTCCTACTCACGAGCAGCATGAAGCTACCTTCATGGAGACTCTAATGGAACGCTTGTTGGACTATTTTTGTTGGACAAAAATGCATTAGTCGCTTCCTATGGATGACTTATGGAACAACAAGGTCCCAACGCACACCTATCCGAACTTTTTTCATTTGTGAAATCAAAGACAACAATTCTAGCGGAAGCCAAATCAAGGGAAAATATTCTGAACCTTTTCCACTTACCACTATCACAAGCAAGCTTTTGATTAGTTGACTCAATTATAGCAAGACCTACAACAGTTAACTCTCAATGACAACAATGACCACTGGACATGTATATGGAATTGGGAAGATTTACGGTTGCAAAAGCATACAAGCACTTAAGTGGACACATAATCATACACCGAGCTACAATTGATTTGGAACTGCTCCTGTCAAAACAAGCATAAAGTATTTGCTTGGCTGATTTTGATTGACAAAGTGAGCACAAGAGAACTTCTCGGAAGAAAAACATGAAACTTGAGGATTATACTTGTGTTCTTTGCACTTCATCAGCAGAGGAGTCACTATTCTATTTGCTAATAGATTGCCCTTTTGCCTCCACTTGCTGAAACTGGTTGGGCTTACAAATCAACCCATTGTGTGGATCTCTTTCGTAACCGGAAAGCTTCAAAAGACGATTCATGTGTCCCTTTTCTTCAATGAAATCACCATCTGACGATGTGTTGGTCAATATGGCAAACAAGAAATGGGATCATCTTCAACAACAAACAACCATCAATTCAAGATGCCAAAAGGACCTTCAAGACTGAATTTGCGTTGCTTCATTGTGCATGTAAAAAGAAGCTACTTCCCTTTGATTGAGTTATGGTTAAACATCCTTGTTTAATCTACTTAGTGTGGCTCATTTTTTCATTTCTTTCTTTGTATCTTAATCCCTCTTCCCTCACTCCCCCTCCCTTGTTTGTACTCACTATTAATTTCTCTTTAATAAATCACCACTCCTGTTTAATGTCAAAAAAAATTACATAGGTATTATTGGGCTAGTTGGGCCACGACTAGCGCCATGGCCCTAGTGGCCCTAGGCTTGGGCCAGCACATGTAGATACTATAACAACTTTCCTTGTTCCAATCATAACTATTTGCGTCCAAGCCACCCGAGTGGCATGGCGGCGCATGTGTGTGCATCCTCTCCTCGCTAACAGCTTCGCCCTACATCAATGGAGGCAGCCATGGCGATGATCCACTTGTAGCTGCATCTAAGCCTACAGATCTACAGCAACCCAGAGGACGACAACGAATCCTACTCCAGCGGGGAGTTGCTACGTGGCAGCGTTGCATCGCCAGCTCGGGCGGACGGTCGTCATCGTCGCTACGGCGCCGCCGGTGCCCCACTCCCATGCAGCAGTAAGCTGCCTCTATGGCACGAGAACGGAAGCGGTAGGACGACCGACGAGCATGCCGTTGAGGCCTACTTCCATGTTAGTGCCGCGCTCGGGTACGTGAGCTTCAAGGACGTGATCAGCGGCGCCGCCTTGTTCTGAGACGGCAGCGGTCGATCGCTGGAGGCGGCCATCAGCGACCCGCTCATGAGTATAGCGTCGCAGCTATACGCACGTGAGGATGGTAGGTCGCACCACCGCCATGTGATCGCCGCGGGCCCGGCTGGGCACCCGTCATGACACGCCGCCATGCATGCGATCATCAAGAAGTGCGTCCATCATTTGCGTGGCTTTCTCACGGGCATCTTTCGTTGTATCACGCCTCGTGATTGATCAACAACTCAAACCAATGGTTTAATTACAATAGATTTTGTTTTAGTTAACATTAGATCTTGAAAACTAGTGGCATAAGATTTGTAAGTGCTCCCTAGGTTCTAATTATAAGTTGTTTTGGATTTTCGTGTACATAGCATTTGATATGTATCTAGACATAGCGTATAACTAGATGCATAGCAAAAGCTACATACTTAAACAAAGCCAAAACAACTTATAATTTGGAGCGAAGGGGTATTAGTCATGTGATGTTGGAAGTTGGAAGGCAAAAGCTAATGCTAGTTAGCTAATTTGTTAGTTAGTCATTGGTCATTGTCCTGAGTTTCATGTTTCATTCATTTGAACCAGATGTTAGATTTTGTTGTTCGCCGAAGATTCTCTCTACCAACCTATATGTTTTGTAGTTACACATCATTTGCAGTAACTCATATATACTAGAAAAGTTACACATCATTTGCAGCTAGAAAAGTTACACATCATTTGTTAGTAGCTCATACTAGAAAATTAAAAGGAGCAATCGACGAGCATAGTAATTTACAACTACAACTATTATTTGGATGTGTATCAAGAGATCCTATTGGAACCAACACTAGGAAACATGACTCATTTGTTTCCATGATACTTTAACATCTCACTAATTGTCAAAACATTTTATTTTGTTCCTCCTATCCCACATTGCCAAAATCGACAAGATTTTTTGACGGAAACAATAAATCAAAGTCGTTTGCAGAATAGACAATTTCAAAAGAGCAACGAAATGAGTCCAATTAAAAATTGCAATGAAATACAAGTCTTTTGAGAAATAATGCAACCAATCTTAAAAAGCAATTATTGTTGTTGTCTTGGAATGTAAAGGCTTGGGTGCTACAATTTACTCTTCTTTTGCTCACAAGATATATTTGGAAAGAGAAAACATTATTATTAAACATATATAACTTTAGTTATCTTGGCAGCTAGTGATATTGTTGACTAATCATTCGTAGCCATAAAAATGGTAATGTGCTCCTGCGCCGGAGAAGGTTATGCCTGCAATAGATCATAACTAAATTCAGCTAAATTCAAATGGTAAATATTAAGGGGCAAACAAAGATAAGATGTTGAACAAGTGTTGGCCTAAAGTTAGGAGTTATTAAAATCAAAACAGAGGCAAGCCTTCTAAGACAAGTAGAAGGGCTTTTAATATTATGAGCAGATCAACATACCATAATGCATGGATCGGAAATGACAATGTTGTTCGTAACATATATTTGTGTCAGTCATGTAAGCAATTTTCATACACACTCCACAATCTCCAAGTTTCATATAGTTTATGTAAAACTGAAATGGGCAGTGATAGTCATAGACATGGTTGTTTAAGATTGCAAGCTCATGCCCTGATTTCAACATGTGGCAATAAACCTTTGGTTGATCTATTTTTGCAAATATTACAGTTCATGTCAATGGAGATTGAGAGCATGAATACATGAGAGTACATGATAAAAATAATTTGAAATGTGACATGGATATATATGGATAAACTAAATTGTTACAACATGTATTAAAATCAGCTTATTTTACTAAACTTTTCTTTTTTCTTTTGAAACAAGCAAGCAACCTGATTGTTGTTATCGCTTTTAAAGTATATGTGCTACTGCCTTCTCCCTATTGTTCTGTTCCTAAAGCAATGCTTGCATTGTGATAGAGCACAAGAGATGCACATGCAGTCACCAGGAGAGGGGCGAGAAAATAATGAGCATTTCTTCTTATAAGTTATATCAGAAAATTGAAGTATGTGTTCAATCCAAAGTATACATTGAGAAAAGTCTTGCTAAGAGAAGGGCTCTAATTTAAAGTGATCCAAATGACAAAATATTAATCCAATGAGACCTTTAATCAAACAATTTTTTTAGAATGCAACACAAAACAACGAATACTTATCAGACTTTTTTTAGCACACAACACAAAGCAATGAATACTTATCAGATTTGGCATACAATAATCGTACAGAAAATGGTATATATCTTCAGGGTTCGTATATCCGTTTTGGTTATCCATGGAAATAGAACAATTTCGTGATCCAGAATTCCATGTAATTCACTTAAGCCGGAATTCTTTGTAACAAACTAGCACATCTACTATGGAAATTATTTCCAGGGACGGTCAAAACAGTTTTTAGGGGTGATTTCTGAAATTGATGCTACTCCATAGATCGTAAAGGTGTGGGTTCTGTAGTGTCATGCTTCAACACGTTGCCAGAAAACTATTTATATGGTTCGTTTCATTAAGCAAAACCCTTTAGCAATAAATTTCAAGGGCCATTTGTGTTAAGAAAATTGCTTTTTAAAACTGATTTTCAAATGCGGTTGTCTTTAGCAACAACCCTTAGAAGGCTAGAAATCCATTTTCAGCGGCAGACCTATAACCCTACCTATCCCTGGACTATATAAGGAGGTAAACCGACTTGTGTAAACCAATCAGGCTGAGACTCTATCTGTAACCTTAACTAGACTATATAAGGAGTGGTAAGGGATCTCTAATAGGTAACATCTTAGACACACCAAACACACCTATATCGACCAGATCAATGCCCTTGTAACCCTATATATACGGTGCACAAGCAATAAAACTCTCCACACACATCTGTCTCCCATGTGCAATTGACCCCTTTGATCTAATGTGCGTGATGCATTGATCAATGTACGAAGAAGCTAATTAGATTAATGATTTTCCATCATGTGAGGCATCAGAGTTTGATGAAGAGGCACTAGCACGACCGGTCATCGGATCATGGTTTGCTGTTGACCACGCGGCACCTCTTCCTGATTTCCCCGGTGGTGTTCGTCTTGATCTCGATGCGGCCCATCTTCACCATGACTTCCGCAAACTTGTCCTGCCACAACCATGGAAAGATCGCGTAGACACGCACCAGGTTGTTGGCCATGTCGTACGAGGTGAGCGCAGCATCGGATGTGAAGAGAACCTTGCGGTCCAGCATGTTCTGGTAGTACTAGTTATCTAGGTCGTCGGGGGTCTTGTAGTCTTGCATCACCGTGTTGTCGGTGCCATTGGCCGACGCACAGCTCGCCTGTAGCTTGGCGGCGAACGCCGGATCCATGTCTGAGGTGTTGCTGGGCGGGAGGCGGTCCCTGCTGAAGGACGAGTAGTGGGAGCGGCCGATGCTGTGCGCGCCGGAGAGCATGACCATGTCGAAGGCATCGAGCCCCTTGTCGGTGAACATCTTCTGGAGTTGCTAGAGGCCCGCGAACGGTGGGGGCAGGTTAGGTAGGGTCTCACTGGCGAGGGACATGTTCCCGTCGTAGCGGCCAGCGGGCATGTCAAAGCTGATGCGGCCACCGCTGAGGAAGTAGGACGCATCACGGGCGGCGAAGGCGATGATGTCCGCGCACGAGACCTTGCCGGGGCATGCCTTCTCGAGCTCGTCTTTCACCGCGTCTATCACCTCGTAGCCACGGAGGCTCAGGAAGTTGGGTATGCCGAACTTCTCCGGCTGCTGGTTGGTGCTGGTCGGATCCAGCAGAACAGAGGCATCACAACCCTGAACCCATCATGCATTACAGTGCATGTATGTTGTCATCATTGGAAGATAAAAGTTCCTCTAAAAATAAAAATTTTCCTCTGGTTCCTACAAAGAGGTGTCATTCTTACCAAAGATAACCTGTCTAGGAAAAATTGGAAAGGGAGTCAGAATTGCGTTTGTTGCAATGGGAATGAAACTATTCAACACTTATTCCTGGACTGCCCTATTGCCATAATGATTTGGAGGATTATCTTCTTTGCTACTAGTTTAACTCAACCTAGATCAATCAGCCACATGTTTGGTAACTGGCTGTCTAATCAAAATAAAAGGATTAGAAATTTGATTTGGGTGGGAGTGGCTGCTATGTGTTGGGCTATTTGGAGATGCCGTAATGATGTTGTTTTTAATAAAATAAAATCTAACTCTATTATGCAGGTCATTTTCAGGGGAGCGTACTGGTTACGCTTCTGGGCCCAGCTGCAGCGTGTAGAGCAAGCTAAGGACGCGCTCTCGACAATAAGCAAGAAATTAGAAGTTATTGCTCTAGAGATATCCAATAACGGATGGAAACAATTTTATTGTTTAAGTTAGCGTCTTGGTCATGTTATAAGACCTTGGCTTTCTTTTTGGTTTTATCATTATCTGTAATTTTGGGCTGTGTACATCTACGGATGTAGAGGCCGGATGTTTATCCATTATCTAAAAAAAAAAAGCTACTAATATATATAATACGTAGTAGTGATTGCACTGAATGCGAATGGCAAGCGTGATCGAGGTCTTAATAAGACTTACATGGACGAAGCAGTCGTGGAAGAAAAGGTAGATGAGCCCTGCTTTTATGCCATCATCGAAGCCACTGACATGCTTCCTCATGATGACCTCCACATCAATGGAACGACCACACTTGTTCTCGTAGTATCCAACCTTGAGCTTCTTCCCAGCATCGTCTGAGCTGGGTGGAGGCGGGGACGGCGGCGACGGCGGCGGGCTTGGGCTCGTCGGAGGATAGGTGAGCGTGGTCGTGGGTGGCGGCGGGCTTTGGCTCATTGGCGGATTGGTGGGTGTGGTCGGCGGTGGGCTTAGGCTCATCGGAGGATAGGTCGGTGTGGGCGGCGGTGGGCTTGGGCTTGTCTTTGGAGGATACACTACCGGAAACAGTGGCAAAGTCCATAAAACACTCGGCAAAGGCTTTGCCGAGTGTAACACTCGGCAAATAGCACATGACATCTACAGTGTCGATAAACGTCTCTTTGCTGAGTGTTTTATATCGGGCACTCGGCAAATACTTTGCCGAGAGCTGAAATCGACGCTCGGCGAAAAAAAGTAATGCGACAGCGCGGAGACGGTCATGGTGCGTTTGCCGAGTGTCCCAGACCTGACACTCAACAAACCTGCCTTTTTTGCCGAGTGTCAAATCCCGGGCACTCGGCAAACTTGCCTTCTTTGTCGAGTGTCAAATACTGGACACTCGGCAAAAACTGGCCTAGAACGTACAAATGTTAGCTTCTTTGCCGAGTGTCACATCATAGACACTCGACAAAGAAGCTATTTTAGTCCTAGAATGCACAGAAATTTGCCACGTGTCCACTTTGCTGAGTGTTTTTACCCTAGCACTCGGCAAAAGTCCTCTTTGTCGAGTGTAACATTCAACAAAGCAACCATATATTCCCTGTTTTTATTGTTCGGACACGTATAACATACCCCACTCAAATAAACATTACATGCATCACACATAGTTCACAATAAGCATCACATGCAGTTCATATAGATATATCGACAACACATAAATGCAAATAAACTTCAGAATCAATAGTAGGTTCATTGACAACCACAAATAGTCACAAGTAGTCACAGGTAATCTACAAATACAAATACAAATAAAATCACAAGTAGTCACTTAGGCCATGGGTTCCACTGTGACCACACTGGGTCATGAGGCTCATTCGATGCCATCGATTGATTCTACACAAAGGAGAAGATATTGCATATATGAGACAAGATTGAACAACACGTATGGTCTCTCTGCTGCCTAACTAGTATAACCCTTGCAACTATCATCAATATCTTCTCAGTTGCATTGTGCTCTAGTATGATTACTTAATTACTAGTTGATAACAAACATACAACATTAGTCACTAAGTTTCTAGTGTCTAAGCATCTTTGTAAGATTGATTCTACATAAACTAGAAACGGTGATTATAAGGTTGTAAAGTGACTCACAGTGTCTGAAATAGTATTTGGAGCAGGTTGAGGAGGAGGGACTAGCATCGGTGGCGGAGGTTGACTAATTGCAGCGTAAACACCCTCATATATTCAAACATCTGCAGCCGCCTGTCTCCATCCTCTGTCGCCCGCCTCCGCCCTCTACCGCTCTGCCTCCATCTTCGCCTCTAGCTCTAAGAAAGCATCGGTCTTCTCAATCCATTCATCGGTCAATGAACCATGACTAGACCGGCCCGTGTACATCCACTCATGGTCATCCATCCTCTAACATATCAGTAAGTAATATAAAAATCAATTGCATCTACAGGTTCCTACGTGGTGGTCTAATAGGTAAAGATAGGTTCTAATCCCACCCGAGGATATGTAGATGGGGTTAGTTTCCATGCTCTACTCCTATCTGAGACATAATTTCAGCTTATTGTGAACTTTGTCCTAGCAGGGAGATTGTGTATCCGGAGAACAACAGGGAGATGCTACTGAAACTCTGTCTCGGATTGGAGTACAGGATGGAAACTAACCACATCTACACATACTCGGGCTATCCAAAAAACATAGACAATTCGAAATAGATACGGTTATAGATATGCAAAGATCTGCATATTTCCAATCGTATCTCTTTTGAACGGGAGACACCTAGCTAGGTTACATGATATACAAACATCATATGGAAAGAGGGGTGTAGGATGCCTCACCTTGCTGTCCTACAAAGTGATGAGTCGAGGACGATGGGGAATGATCTTTGCAATAGCCTCTCCTACAACAAAGGACCATAATAGTATCAATTGTAAATTTCGGCAGCACCTCCCCTACACGGGGAGGTAACCAAAACCTGCAACAAACCAACGGCACAATGGCCGACAACCACATACACAGCAATATAACACTCATCGAACCATCAGATCGAACTAAGAATAAAATCTAATCGAGCATCTAGCAATAGCAGGTACTATCTAGATTCAGATATGAAAGTACACAAGAGTTTATTCTGCTTCCAATCCTAGTAGACAAAATCATGTTAGCAATGATTAGTCATTCTACAATCCTAGGGTGCTTACCTGATTAAGGCGCAGGGGGTGGTGGGGCTGGAGCCAAGGCCAAGGCAGGGGACCGACGGCCGCGGCGTGGCATAAGGGTCAGTGGCCGTGGGTAGGGCGCCGGGGGTAGGGCGCACGGGGCGGCGAGGGTGGTTGTGCATGGAGCGGCTCGCCTACTCCTACTCAGCTTGGGCACTTGGACGAGCACAAGAGGGGCGTGGCCGGTAGCTGGTGTGGGCACGGGGCCAGCGGCTAGCGCGGGAGAGGCGCGGGTGCAGTGCCAGTGGTTGCTGCGGGAGCGGGGCCGATGGCTGGCATGGGTGCGGGGTCGATGGCTGGCGTGGGCGCGGAGCCGAGGCCGACGATTGGCTGCGTGTGTGTGCGGGCACGGGTGTGCGTGTGTGCGGCCGGGGCTGTGTACGATGGAGGTTTACCGAGTGCCCACGATCTAGCACTCGGTAAAGCCAAGGTTTGCCGAGTGCTAGATCACAGGCACTCGGCAAACCCGTTTTGTTTTGTTTTTCATTTTTGAACCATAAACTACTACGCGTGTGTGTGGCCGTGAAGCGGTTTGCCGAGTGTTCCAGGTCTGACACTCGGCAAACCCCCAGTTTTGCCGAGTGTCAGATCATAGGCACTTGGCAAACGTATTTTCTTCTTCATTTTTCTCCTTTTCCATAACATGTTTTCTCAATTTGTTCCAATGTACTTTGAAAATACCTTCTCAAATTCACTGAATAATATATATTTGATTTTTCTAGGAATATTATTTGATTATTTTATGTAGTTATAGCTCAAATTTAATCTATATCAATTAAAATCCTATAATTGCACTTAATAAATTAAAATTATCAAACGGATCCAAAAAATTACTAAAATTTCACGTGAATCAATCTTTGTTCTCTATTACCTATATAAAAAGTTTTGAAGTCAAACCCTAATTCGACCGTCACTTTTGATGAGGACATGACACCCATGTGTATGACCATGTTTGGTGCATGGTATGGAGGGGTAGAAGGCCAGCAAGGGTGTCTAAGTCAAGAAGGAGGTCACAGGCTAATTCGGTTCGAGTTCCCGAGGTGGAGGCCCAAAGCAACTCAAGTTCGAGTCTGTCTCAGCCTTCAGGACCAGTCTGCCTTAAACTGGTCACCCAGGATGCATTCGGACTCCGTTTTCGACAATCCACATATGGATGGAAAGCTAATTTGATAAGGAAGCCAATCCAAGTGGTCTCACATCAAAACCTCTTCGGAATCAATAGGAATCATGGTCACAAGTCAGCATCCAGAATCTGTCACGGTGCTGTGACACCATCTTTTGGTCCATTGGACCGTATATCATGTTTGAGCCCATTAGGGGGTGCGTCCAGGGTGGGCAACGACCCGAAGACCTTTATAATCATACGCCGTCGCCGTCATTAGGGTTTGAGTTTTGCTTAGATTATTCTGTCAGGAACAGTTTCACTGTTCATCGGTTTGTGAGACCCCAACTTTGAGAGATTAATCATTCAACTGAATTGGTTGTGTTCTTTCTTGTTCTTGCTTGTGTTCTTCGTTGCGTAGGCAGGGATTAGCCTTCTTGGCGAGGTCAACCTTTTTCGTGACTTGGTTGATAACCAGTGGAGCTGTGGTGCTAAGATTGCATGGTTCGATCTTTCGATCTGAAGCCAGATCGGTGTGTCATTCTCCGCCACAATGATAGTTACCTCTACCTGATGGAAGATCGGTATCCCCGTCTCCATTAAGTGGTAATCAAAGCTAAGGTATACCGTCAGGTTCACATTTATCCCCTAGTTTTGAGGTGTTTCGCATTCGTCCCACAGTCTAGTGCCATATTTTTGTGAACCTGACGGTATACTAAAAATATGGCACTGGACTATGGGACGAATGCGAAACACTCAAAACTTGAAGGTAGACTATCCTGAAGGCCGAGGCAGACTCGAACTTGAGTTGCTTTGGGCCTCCACCTCGGGGACTCGAACCGAATTAGACTGAGACCTCCTTCTTGACTTAGACACCCTTGCTAGCCTCCTACCCCTCCATACCATGCACCAAACATGGTCATATGCATGGGTGTCATGTCCTCATCAACTTTGACTCCAAATCCTACCGAATCCTTCTCAACGCTACGATTCTTCTTCTAAACTACTTTGGTTTGTAAACATCGTACTTGATAGATTGTGCAAAACCTTCTCAGTTTTTTGCCATGGCCTCCACGTATGATATCATGAGATCTTGACAAATCTTATGATTTTCAGACTTCGTTTGCTTTTTTTAGAATTTAAATACCATTCGACCATAAGTTCGTGGTCGTGTTTCTTGAACAAGATCTTTGAAATTTATTTTCATTTCCCGGGTAAGGCCACACACCGGACTCAATAACATGAATATCATTTTTCTACTCATTTTATTCTATTATTTGAATCACTTGCAGACTTATACCCAAAAAATCCTTAAAATTCAATAAATTAATTAAATATAGCAAACAGATCCAGAAATATACCCAATCTTAACATGGAGTACCACATGTTGTATGTGGAGAGTAGAAAAAGTTTTAAGGTCAGAAGAGAAAAAAAACTTATTATTTCATGCAGTTATAGCTCAAATTCAATCTATATCAATTAAAATCCTATAATTGCACTTAATAAATTAAAATTATCAAACGGATCCAAAAAATACCAAAATTTCACATGAATCAATCTATGTTCTCTATTGCCTATATAAAGAGTTTTGAAGTCAAAACCTAATTCGACCGTCACTTTGATCCAAATCCTACCGAATCCTTCTCAACGCTCTGATTCTTCTTCTAAGATACTTGGTTTGTAAACATCGACGTGATGATTATGCTAAACCTTCTCGCTTTTTTTACCACGGCCTCCACGTATGATATCATGAGATCTTGACAAATCTTATGATTTTTCAGACTTCGTTTGCTTCTTTTAGAATTTAAAATCATTCGACCACACGCTCGTGGTTGTGTTTCCTAAACAAGATCTCCGAAATTTCTTTTCATTTCTCGTAAGGCCTCCCACCGGACTCAATAACATGAATATCATTTTTCTACTCATCTTATTCTATTATTTGAATCACTTGAAGTTCAAATTTAACTTATACCAAAAAAATCCTTGAAATTCAATAAATTAATTAAATATAGCAAACAGATCCAGAAATATACCAAATCTTAACATGGAGTACCACATGTTGTATGTGGAGAGTAGAAAAGGTTTCAAGGCCAGAAGAGAAAAAAAACTTATTATTTCATGCAGTTATAACTCAAATTCAATCTATATCAATTAAAATCATATAATTACACTTAATAAATTAAAATTATCAAACGGATTCAAAAAATTACCAAAATTTCACATGAATCAATCTATGTTCTCTATTGCCTATACAAAAAGTTTTGAAGTCAAAACCCAATTCGACCATCACTTTGACCCCAAATCCTACCGAATCCTTCTCAACGCTACGTTTCTTCATGTGAGATACTTCGGTTTGTAAACATCGTATGTGACAGATTTTCCAAACCTTCTCAATTTTTTACCATGGCCTCCACATATGATATCATGATATCTTGATAAATCTTAAGTTTTTCAGACTTCGTTTGCTTTTTTTAGAATTTAAAAACCATTCGGCAACACATTTGTGGTCATGTTTCCTGAACAAGAGGTTCGAAATTTCTTTTCATTTCCTGGGTAAGGCCTCACACCAGACTCAATAACATGAATATCATTTTTCTACTCATTTTATTCTATTATTTGAATCACTTGCAGTTCAAATTTGATGTATACCAAAAAAATCCTTGAAATTCAATAAATTAATTAAATATAGCAAATAGATCCAGAAATATACCAAATCTTCACTTGGAGTACTACATGTTGTATGTGGAGAGTAGAAAAAGTTTCAAGGTTAGAAGAGAAAAAAACTTATTATTTCATGCAGTCATAGCTCAAATTCAATCGATATAAATTAAAATCCTACAATTGCACTTAATAAATTAAAATTATCAAACGGATCCAAAAAATTACCAAAATTTCACATGAATCAATCTATGTTCTCTATTGCCTGTACAAAAAGTTTTGAAGTCAAATCCCAATTCGACCGTTACTTTGACTCTAAATTGTACCGAATCCTTCTCAACGCTACGATTCTTCTTCTGAGATACTTCGGTTTGTAAACATCGTATGTAACAGATTGTGCGAAACCTTCTCAATTTTTTACCATGGCCTCCACGTATGATATCATGAGATCTTGACAAATCTCATGATTTTCAGACTTCGTTTGCTTTTTTTAGAATTTAAAAACCATTCGGCCACATGTTCGTGGTCGTGTTTCCTAAACAAGATCTTCAATTTTTTTTTCATTTCCCGGGTAAGGCCTCACACTGGACTCAATAACATAAATATCATTTTTCTACTCATTTTATTCTATTATTTGAATCACTTGCGGTTCAAATTTGACTTATACCAAAAAATTCCTTAAAATTCAATAAATTAATTAAATATAGCAAACAGATCGAGAAATATACCAAATCTTGACATGGAGTACCACATGTTGTATGTGGAGAGTAGAAAAAGTTTCAAGGTCAGAAGAGAGAAAAAAAACCTATTTATTTGCCGTGTGCAAAAAAACACTCGGCAAAATTATTTCTTTGTCGAGTGCTAAAGGAAAACACTCGGCAAACTTACTTCTTTACCGAGTGCCACTAACAGACACTCGACAAACTCCTAACGGCAGTCACACTAACTGATGGATGTCCACATGGTGGTTTTTTGTCGTGTGTCTCTGTTTTGCCGAGTGTTTTTCCTAGTTTGCCGAGTGGTCTTTTTTTAGCACTCGACAAAGAGTTTGGTATGCCGAGTGCCATTATTTTGCCGAGTGTGGTTTCTGCAGCACTCGGCAAACAGCTTTTTGCTGAGTGTCCGATAAAATGCACTTGGCAAATAGTTTGGCACTCGGCAAATCACACTACAAGAAATATCAAGATCTATGACAAATTTTTTGTGACGATCAGTCAATTCGTCAATAAGTCATTCTATTTTATGACAACTTTCAGGCGGAGAATGACTTTTTGATGAAAATAATGTGTTCGTCATTAAGACATAATAAAAATTGTCATAACCTAGAGAAGTAGTTTATTTATGATGATCTATGTTCCGTCGTAACATGCTACCTTGCGGTCGTCATAACATGCTACCTTGCTAAAACTAAACGGTTTTGACAGTTAGGGTACGAACACTAGACGGTTTTGTAGTTGGGGGTTAAAATCAGATAAACATAATAGTTGATGGGCCAAAAGGGGACTTAATCATTTCAGATACTATATATATGGAAACTACAGTTTTGAGCAAAAGTTTTTTCTATGCAAACAACAATTTCAATTGTAAAATAAAGTGCTAATATTGTTCCGCACAATAAACTACCTGAAAAAATGGTTTTCTACAAACGAAATAATATTGTAGTGCGAAACAACACCATGGATGTCTTTTTTTTGGGAAGAAAAGCTAATAATTGACTGGTGCGGGATTTAGGCAATTGGCGGCAGATTTTGGCTGAGGCACCAAGATTTGGGCTAGAGGCGCCTAGACCCAAAAAATTTAGGATGCAATGACCTTTCTATCCAAACATGCCTAGGACATTCAACGTTGTATCAAAGGGCAAGGATGTAAAATCCTCAGTCCTGGAACCATTCCTATCCCCACTAGCGGGTATGGTTTCCCACTCGCTGCGCTTCTCATTCCCACTCTGCACTCGCACCCCTCCCTCTCCATCCCATCCCCCACGCCGCACTTGCCATCCTCTCCATAGCCGACGAGCCCACTGTTCTGAATCTTGAGCTGACGACGTGCCCTGCTCCAACATCTACAGCGTCCTCCTTCACTCCACCTTTGAACATGATGCCTCCTGCACATAAGTTGGCAGCAAGCAGAAAGCAACCAGCAAGTAAAATCATTAGATTTCTTGGATCTTAGCATAGGGTTCTTGTCGGGGATTAGATAGGCTCTGCACGTAGGTGATGTAGAACTGCTGTAGTCGAAATCTGAGGGTAGCCCTGTAGGCAAGCTGGGGCGGCCGCCCCAGCTACTGGCTACCGGGCCATAGGAGAAATCTCTCCTTTTCTCCCTCAAATCCATGACTGGTAGCGAGTTTTGATGCATATCTGAAGAAGCAGAGGCAACAACGACTTTAGGTCTACCAAGATCCTAGCTAGCAGCGTGGTTAGGAACTTGACTTACATTGTCATTAGGTTGCTGATTATGTGTTTTTAAAGTTAAAAAGCTTGGTTCCTGTTATGTGGCAAGTATTCTTTTTAGTAGTACCTTAGCATAATGAATTCATCTATATATTAAGTCCTGGCAAGTGCTTTTCATGTTTAGAGCCTGGTTCCAGTTCTGCAGCAAATATTTTCTAGTATTGTAGTAATGTAGTTTGATCCTCAAAGAATCAGTTGATTTTCAGACCTTTTATCAGGCTCTGATTGATAAGGACATGAGCTCCATACATATGACCATGCTTGGAGATAGAGGTCGAGGAGATCTGCGAGGTTGTCCTAACCGAGAAGGAGGCCCAAAGCTCATCTGGTTTGAGTCACCAAGGTGGAGGCCCAAATCAAGTTCGAGCCCATCTCGGGTTCTAGGATCAGTCTGTCATAAAACTAGTCACACGAGCGGGTACGGGCTCTATTTTTTATGATCCACATATGGATGAACAGCTAATTAGATAAGGAAGCCAATGCAAGTGGTCTCACGTCAAAAGCCCTTCGGAATCAACAGGAATCATCGAAACAAGTCAGCATCCAGAATCTGCTAGGGTGCTACGACACCGTCTTTTGGTCCGTTGGGCCGTGTATCGTCTTAGAGCCCATTAGGGGGCGCGTCCAGGGGGGAAACACCCAAGACTCTATAATTAGCAGCCATCGCTCTCCTTAGGTTTTGGGTTTTGTTTAGTTCTTGATTTTCTTATGAAACAGACGTCGTTTTGCTGCAACTATGTTATCAAGGCCGCTTGTTGTGAACCAGAGCCCCAGTTCTTGATCTTGTTCGCCTGTGGCGATTAGTCCTTTCTAATAAAGACTTGAACTCCTTCTTGTTATCATAAGCCTCATATTTATTTGCAATTTTAGATTGCGTTCATCCCGTTCTTGCTTGTGTTCTCGATTCGCTTACAGGAAAGCCTTCTCGGTGAGGTCAATCACGTTCGCGTGGTTGATAACCAACAGAGCAGTGGTGTAACGGTTGCGAGGGTCTGAATCAGTCTTGGTTCGAAGCCTAGATCATGAACATCGAGTCTCCACCAATCGACGCTATCATATCTATCGAAAGATCGGGCCTTGTCTACATCACTGATGTTTTTTTGTTACTCGACGTGTTCTTTTACCTATGCAGTCCTTCCAGTGTGTAAAGGACTGGCGTAGCTTCAAGCTACATTTTCATTGATAGGCGCCATTTCTAATAGGAAATATATCTTTGATGAGGCTATTGATGTTGATCCATTTTCCTGCATTCATAGAGTCGCCGGCCACTGAATGTGAAAGAGTAAGGGCTGAAACGATCATGACTAACAATCGTGTGTTTTAGTCCCTTGGTATTATTGCAACAAAGGACATTTTGAACAAGACCACTACAGCTAAGAAGGCTATGGCTCGTGAAAACTCTGGTTCATTGTATGACCTTGGAGATAGTGATGGCAGTGAAAAGGGTGTAGTTGATAAGGTATTTGTTGTACTCAGGTTCTTTGTATGACTCTAGTTCAGTATGCAAAAAAGATTAATCTTGATTTCTATTTTCTTGTGTTATGCATATGAGGTTATGCAGGTTTCACAAAATGTGCGATGTGACACCATCGTTGCTAATGGAGGAGCAAGAGGTTCAAAGAGAGTGCGAGCACCTGATGAACAAGGCCAAAATCAACCTCCTAGAGTGACTAGGCAGAGGACAAAGGAACTGATTCGAAGCGAGGAAGGCGTCCATGCTGCAACTATAGCTATACAAGAAGATGCATTGACTATTGCCAATTGTCTTAACCAAACTGACCATGATACAGAAATGCGCAAAGAAGGCAAGAAAGCAATACTCCTTTCTCCAAGAATATGGTTTACACATTTGCATATTAAAATGATTTGCTCTAGCTATTTAACAATGCCACTTATTTCTAGGTCAATTAAATCACACTGTAGATCGATGGAATAAAGGAAAAAGCATGGGCAGAGACTTGGGTCGCATAAGCCGAGGCTTAAACACTAGGATTCTGGTGGTCATTGCTGAAGGGAAGAAACGACCTGAGTCGCCTATGTAAGCTACAAAGTTGGCATCAGAGGGGGGGGATTATACTGAGGTAACATATCCCAATCTTTATGCACTGGAAGGATTACAAGGATATCAAGAACAAGGATATTCTTCCAGGCTACATGGGCAAAATTTCTATAAGTGGATAAAGGCTATATGTTTAGTTTTTCTTGGGTGTGCATGATCTATGTTTACTCCTATATATGAGTAATATTTTTCTGCCTCCAGTAGCATATGACAAGGAGCTTAACTGTTAACATTATGCTAGGACTGCCAATATATTTTTCTGCCTCAATCTTTACATGTCCTTTTATTCTGATTGAAGTTGTAATGATCCGTTTAACTTACATCAGCTATAAGCACCACCATAAAGTTCATCTGTAGTATTATCTACTTGAAATGTTTGGCATGTTTGTTTATTTTGAGTGCCACTGCCAATATATAGTAAACTGAAATGAAGCAGAAAGCAGGAAAGTATGTTCTCTATTTCTCACCACATTCTGAAAATTTAGAACATTCTATAAACATTTTGTCCCTGCTACTTTTCTATTGACTGCCAATTTCGAACCTTGTGCTCTTGCCTGCTGTTGCATTGTGATTTTCTAAAGTTTCCTGTCAGGTTAATGTTAAAAAATTTCTATCACATTATATACTTCTAACACCTATTTTCTGATGCACATGCTCTTGACATGCTGTTGACTAGAATCAATTAGCAATTGAAACTTACAGCAAGCTAGTCAAAGAGGCATGTGCTGATTTGCTCAAGACTGGAACACCGCAAATGCGGTACAATTTGAAGAAGCTTTACTTCAATGGTGTACCAGCAGACAAAGTTAGAACAACATCACCATTGAAGAGTATGACTGATGATCAATGGAGAGAGCTGGTGGAGATGTAGTCAAGCCCAAAGCACAAGGCATGTTGGTCAATTGCTTTCTTAAGCCATTTATTTTTCTTGCATTGGTCTGTTGCGTGTTTGAGTTTATTTCTTCATATTGTACACCAATTTGATTATGTCTAAGATTCTGTAGCTATGCTATATTGGACTGTATACAGTAGGCCATCCTTACAATTATACCAGAAGTTGCTTGGCTTGTTACCCTGATAATTGTGTGCTCATTAGATATTAATGAGCCTGTTGGGCTGCACTCAATACAACTGCAGCTCATTATATTTTAGCGACAACATATAGGGTTGTGTTGCAGTTGGTCTTCCAGAATAGGGCACAATCTTTGGCTGTGATTACTTTCTATTTTTCAAACTATTTTAGGTTAATAACTTATTGTGGACATAAATTCAACTACATTTAAAGAGTGTTGATGCTTGTTGAATATCTTAGCAAATCTGGTTTCAAATTCATCTAATTTTTATCTCTCTCTATAGCCATTCTTCCCTTCTTACTAAATTGTTCCTCACAGGACAAGTGTGCAAAAAATGCACTTAACCATGAGAAAGTAAGGTTTCATCAGATGACAAGATCTCGGTGCTATATTGCGACAACCCATGCCTTGGTAAGATATGGAAACATTGTGTTACAATCATTCATCATTGAACAATTATTCTTATAATCTTACACCTACAAAATGTTTGTGAATAATTTTAGAAGCAAGAGGAATATAAAGATGAACCACCCAGAGCGATAGATCTTTTTAAGGCGCTACATTGCAGCAGCAAGACTGGGTTTAATGAGTCTACAAATGAAGCTATTATAAGTACAAGCTCCATTTTGAACTATATATATAGCTTTGAACAAATGTTACTGGTTTTAATTGAGTTTGTAATGTGTACATGCTTCCTGCTGTTACTTGTGAGACACAGAACAACAACTTGTTCATGTGTAGCAGCAACTTCCTGTTCATGTGTAGCAGCAACTTGTACATGCTTCCTACCGTTCCAAGGAACAATGATCAATTGTTGCATGTGTAGCAGCAGCTTATTCATGCTAATCTGGCAAGATTGTACTGCATGATGTCACTGTTGTCCAAAAACTCTCTTAATAGCAAATGTAAACTTGTAGACACTGCTAGAACAGAAATATTCCCAAATTCCCAACCTGTACTGTAATGAGTCATCATCCCAAACTGTAGTGTAATAGTTTGTAGCATAAATGATCTCACTATATTGAATTGGGAAGAGTCATCTGTGTCATACTCAATTATGGTAAAATATTCAGTTGGAAAAATGTTTTCGTGCTTTAAATGGCCTTTAATGTGAACCTTGATTGTGCATCTGTTTTACAAAGCCTGCATTCACTTATTTGAGCAACACTACTATCAATTATGATCACCTTTATGTTGGTTTTAAATATATTAGTCGATAATTAATTTCAGAACTGTCTTACTGATATGTTGATGTTTTTAGGTTGAAATGGAATCCATCACTGCTGCACCTGTAGAAGACGGCCAAGTTTCAAAGACCCTTGCTGAAGTTGTTGCTCAAGTGTTGCCAAAATCAAAATTTCTTCAAAATATTGGCCTTCAGCTAGCAGCCCCCAAGAGAAGCTCCAAAGCCATTAATGATGCACGGGTTATATAACTTGAAGCAGACGTTGCAGCTGAAAAGCAAGACAAAAAAGAACTAAAGGATGAGATGGAGACTTTGAAGAAGAAGGTGGAGGAATCAGAAAATGAAAGACGCAGGCTGTTAGAAGAGACAAAGCAGTTGAAGAAGGCACAAGATGAGTTGAAGAAGGCACAAGACGAAACGGATGCTTTCTTTCGTCGCATGTTTAGCAAAGAGTAAGGCCATTCCTTTAACTCTGTAAGTCTGCAGGTGCATATGGTTGGACATCTGATTTTAGAACTTGGCTACTCAAACCATATTATTTTATGCTACAAACATTTGGTAGTGCTATTATATGAGACTTGGCTGATCTATTTCAGATTATTCTACAAACATTGGTAGTGCTGTTATTTTGAGACATGTCTGATCTCGTTCAGACCATATTAATTTATGTTATGTATCTTGTTAGTGTTATCTTTTTGCTATGTGGAAACGTGTTATCTGGAATTTGTAAAATTACTGATGGATGTGACCATATTTATCTTATCCTTTGGAATGAGATCTGGATGATCGATGAATGTGTATGGGTTGTGATTCATCTACGGATTATATATGTGAATGAGATTCTGGATGATTTGATGAATGCGTAAGGGCTTTGATTGATGAATGTACAGATTATATATGGGTTGTTATGTAATGGATGTCGAAATGGACTGTTATGTAATGGATGCTGAAATGGGTTGTTATGTAATGGAAGTTGAAATGAGTTGATTATGTATGGATCTTTGAAAAGGTTGTTTTCTCTACATGTTTAAAAGGGCTAGGCCTTTTTCGACCCACTAAATAAATAGGCCACAAAAATGGCCTAGAAATTGATGTTAATTTTACTTATATAAATGGACTTTGTAAATTATAAATTTGGCTCACAATTATATTTGGTCCAAAAAAACCTTCTTAGTACATGGGCCTAGCTAGGCCTTAAGATATTTAGTGACGACTTTTTAATCGGGTCGTCATAAAAAATTATGATGAAAAAATATGCAGTCGTCATAGAATAAGGTTTACCATGCATGATCTATGACAAATGGTTTATCGTCATGCAGTCGTCATAAATACATCTGTTATGACAAAATACTAGAAATAATGATGATAATAGGTCGTCATAGATCCTAAGGTTTCTTGTAGTGTCGATTGTTTCCGGTAGTGATAGGTGGGTGGGTACGCAGAGTGGCCCACTACTATAAAAAAACGTTTGTAGCAATGGAATAAATTTTTTATAGGAGCGGTTGGTGATGGAGCCGTCCCTACAGTGGTCATGCTCGGGACCCACGAGACCAACCGCCCCTACAAATAGCACAGTAGGGGAGGCTGATGATACAAGCCGCCCCTACAAATGGGTCAATTTGTAGGGACGGCTCACTCACCAGCCGCCCCCGGTGTTGCGATTTGTAGGGGCGGCTCAATCACCAGTCACCCCTACAAATCACACTTGTTCATCATTGATCATCATAAATAGTTATAATTTTTCTTTTTAATCTCTAGGTAAAATTTGTAACTAGTGTTTCTCCCTCATACTAACTCCAAATGTGATGATTTTTTTCCTAAAATTTTCTAAAATCATGCCCTATCAAGTTACTGTGTTGATTTGGTCATTCTTTTTGTTTGACAAAGTTTGAGCAATTCAAAATTTTAAATTTAAAAAAATAATAAGTTCTAACAAGATTTTGAAACACCAAATAATTTCAGCTGAAAAAGTGATGAATACCAAAGATGTATAACTCATCAAGATCTATAACTTTTATTTTGGTTATTTTTCTTCATCGACAAAGTGATAGTAAACATTATTCACAAATCAACATATCTCTCTTATAGTTCATGAAACTATGAGTGATATGTGAATTTGTGAACAATGTTTACTAACACTTTGTCAAATAAAGAAATGACCAAAATAAAAGTCGAGATAGTGATGAGTTCAACACATGCATACACGTACACTAATCTAAATTAATCACCACACTGGAATAAATTCAGAAAAATAGGGGCAACTATATCGTGACTAACACGGCCGGCCAGGTTCAATTCACAAATACGGTGTGTTTGGTTGGGTCCCCAACTCCTATATATGCAGGCTCTAGTTAACAATTTTGACTGTTTGGTCGCCTGATTGGGCTCGTTAGAGCGAACTCTTTGAAGCCACCGACCACACATTGTTAGTCAGCCAACCGGGAACGAGATGGGCGGCCATTTTCGAAGCAGGCCCGAGGTTGCCCTTTTATCTGCTGGCCTCACCTCCCGTTGTGACACAAAGCAACCAACCAGACGTAACATTTCTTATACTAACTAAGCTAGGTCATGCAACCAAACAGGTGCATCTTGTATTGTTGAAGTCGGGCTTGAGCTAACAAGGCTTAATTGGCTAACCAAACACACCCATATTGAATATCTTTGACTGACCCCCTCTATGTATAATTTTAGGCTCCCTCAAGGTTTTGAGGATACACTTGCTACGGTTCTTGGATATGTTATACGCTATGAGGAGCTCAAGGACCCTTTAGTACACTCTTGCCAGCTTTTGCAGCTAAGGTCCATGGAGTTCTTCGCCTCCCACATATGTATTTTTACTTGGTTGAAAATTAGTTATGTGGCATTCAAAGAACCTTAATTTTGGAAAATACCATCGAAGGACCATTTAGAGATAACTAATTGTCAAGTGATGTGTCTTATTCGAAGATATTTGAAGTCAAATTTTATTCATTATCTAAAATATAACAAAAACATTTTTCCAATAAACACACATTACAATAACATCAGTATTAAAAATTATAATTTCTAGTAGAAATATTATGGACCTTGTTTATATTTTTTCACATTATAATTTCTAGTAGAAATATTATGGGCATTGTTTATCTTTTTTTTCACACCGAGCGCACCCTCTTTCCTCCTAAGAGCATCTCCAAGAGTCTTTCTAAATCTCACTCTTTAAATCATCATTTGGAGAGCCATTTGCATAAAAATCGCTTTCTATATCTTTTCAATCTCCAACAGTTTTTCTATATCTCATGCGCACTCTAGAGAGTCATTCTCATCTTCTATTTTTGGCAAGAGAAAAATCTGGAACAGAAGATGGCTATATTTGGATGATCATTTAGAAGAGCTGTTGGAGGGTAGTTTTTCACCAAAATCTCTATTCCTATCATTTAGGAAGAATATGGAGAGTTTCTTGGAGATGCTCTAATAATTATAATTGGTGAAAAATTGCTCCCTCCAAATATCCATTCACCTTTCCCTCCAATTAATCGGTGAAATTGTTTGACTCCCGCCATATTGCATTGGACATCAACATATATATATACTCCACATGGAGTCCCTTCCATCATCTATGGATCTACCAAACAATCAAGCTAACTCCAGTGTTTAAAGTGTGACCGGACTCCAGTGTGAGGTGGCTCTAAGTACGCTCCGGTCAGTTCTCCCCGAACTCCAGTGTTTAAAGTGTGACCGGACGCGTCCGGTCGTGATTTTCCCTCTCTGGAATCTTACTAGAGTCGACCGGACACTGGCTCTCAGCGTCCGGTCACTTCACCTCTCAGCGTCCGGTCGCGCCAGACGATTTCACCTTGGTCAAATGAACTGACCGGACTCTACGCCAGTGTCCGGTCACACCGGAGCCAGCGTCCGGTCAGTATTTTACCCTCCATTCACTTCCAACTCTCGATCATATGTGAATGAAGTTTGCTCCATTGGATCTAAGGGCTGTTTTGGAGCTACTTAATGCTAGTTTTAACAAGTGTGCACCACACCTAACTCACTAGACTCATCTATGTCAAGCTACCCGTCCATACCCCCCTTAATAGTACGGCCAAAGGAAAAAACAAAGTCCTAAACTACTCTAATTGTCTCTTCAACACCAAACGACACTTAGAACTAGTCCATTCTTAACTTTGTCGTCCATCCTTTGAAAACCGAAACGATTTCCATCGTAGGGGCATGACCACCTTGATTGCCCAATCGATTTCCATTATCATGACCTAACTTAATTGCCTCTGCAAAACACACGTTAGTCACAGTAATCACGTATTGTCATTAATCACCGAAACCCAACTAGAGGCCTAGATGCTTTCACCTTGGATGAATGAGCTAGAAGAAATACCTCCGTCCCCTATGAAAAATACGATACATTGAATACTTCCGGGTGAAAGCTACAACAGTAATTCCGTACGCTTGCGAATTAATTCTATAGATGTTAAGAAATACCAACACTAAGTTGCTTGATTTGCAAACCAAGAAAGAAGCTGTATACCTCTTCAAGCATGGGCATCTGAAGCTCCCTTTATAAAAATATTAATTTATTTATCCAAAGATGATATCATCGACGTAGAGTTAATATCCTTTGTTGAGACAAAAAAAACATAGAACAAACTTAAATCCTTATACTGTATTTTTGTTGTTCTGCTAAGCATGTATCGAGTTAATACTTAATGCTACTTCAGCAAATCTATTTCGTAATTTTAATTTTGTGACATATATGGATCTACCGGATCATGAAGATTTGGTTGTGAACTATACAAAAAGGGTACGATATATATTATCGCAATCAAAATTACACCATAAAAGCAGGCATAAAGCTAGAGAGTGAAGCAACATTAGAGGAGAATGTATATATGGCAAAGACTAGGAGGTTGGAGGTCCGGAAAGCAAAGAATGGGTATTCTCAATTCATTCATCTGAGGCGTCATCAGGGTCATCGGATCAGTGATCATGGCCAGCTGTTGATTTTGCGGCACGTCTTCCTGATCTCCCCCCGTTGGCGGCGGTCTTGACCTCGACGCCGCCCATCTTCACCATGGCCTTGGCAAACTTGTTCTGCCACAGATAGGGGACGAAGTCCGCGTAGGCGCGCACCAGGTTGTTCGATGAGAAGTTTGTGGTGAGGGCGGCGTCCGACGTGAAGAGCACCTTGTGGGCCACCACGTTACGCAAACGACCATGCATTTGACCGTGACATTACTAAAAGGAATGGTCAACACTGGGAAGAATTTAGCAGCCGGGCATAGCGGAACTACCGGTAGTTAACTACGTACTCATTGCGAGATGGCATCTGTGATCTGTGGATCAAGCTCGATCCAACTGGTGCTGCTGCTATATATGGAGGTTGGATCCAGATAATCTAATAACTTTAAGAGCACTGACTGCCATTTAAGTACAAATTATATTTAAGAGTCAATGATTAATGTGTGTATATATATATGTAGTGGTTGCATTGTATGCATGCGTGTAGGGTACGTATATATATAGCTAGCTTGATCAATGGAGGTCTTACACGGACGAAGCAATCGTGGAAGAAGAGACGGACAAGGCCGGCTTGCATGCCAGCATCAGTGGCCTTGACGTGCTTCTTGACAATGGCCTCCACATCCACGTAAGCGCCACATTTGTTCTTGTAGTATCCGACCATGAGTTGCGCCGCTGGGCTGGGTGGGGGTGCGGGCGTAGGCGCGGGTGGGCTTGGGCTTGGAGGGCTTGGTGGTGGTTGCGGGGATGGGTAGGAGTAGCCTCCGCCGGCATGGCACGGAGCCGAGCAGGGCAAACAGAGTGAGGACAGCGAGCTTAGAGGTCGCCATCGTCGTGGCTTAGTTCCTCCTGCTCTCGAGCTAGCTAGCTAGCTAGTGTGCACACTTAAGTGCTAACTCGATCGACAGACTGGTTAGAGGAGAGGCGTATACATGCAATGCAAGTAAGCTCGGAGAGAGCTAGCGATGGGGCCGGAGACGTGCAAGCCAGCCGACAATAGCATAACATGGTTACACGGAGTGTAGGGTGCATGAGTGGGCTCCACGAAGCTCTCACAGCTCGATCGGACATTCGTTGACCTTGAGGTCGTTTGACTTATTGATGAAGCGAGGTCGTCCCTGGGATCGGAGTGGCTAACCGCGTGGACAAAGGCCGCCGCCAGCGGTGCAATAATTATATGCGCAAATAAATGGTATGTTTTGTCATGGTAACATGCGTGCTCAACCAGCGTGGAACGTGGTAGGGGTATAACATTGCTGAACGTACTGTGCTGTCGTCGGTGCGTATGCGTATACTTCCCCAGCTACGTGCATGCATTCAGGAATATGTTATACTACAGTGGCTAGCTAGCTCATTTTTTCTTGTGCCTATGACGGTGGATTTTCCTGGTCCTTTGGCTACTAGCTAGCTCTTGCGTCTTCACAAAGTGTTTGGGTCTTGGAGTGGAATGGACAACCCTTGCGAATCACGTCTGCACCCTTATCCTTCTCTCCCCTCTCTCTCCCTCTAGCGTATCCTCTCTCTATATGCACTCTCCCGATCATGTTCAAGGCTTGAAGCACTCCTACCTCTGAGTCTTCCTTCTGGTCTCCTCCTCTCCCCGGCTCCAGTGACAGGCACGGGCACGGCCAGCCCCGGTGCGGGACACGGGCACATCTCTATGTCCCTAGACCTCCTCTCATCCGCTCTCCTTCTCCCCTCGCCTCACCCCAGTGCTGGTGGGCGGGCGCAAGCACGGTGTTTATTTTTTTGTGAAATGGGTATCACTTCCAGAAGAGAAGTCGATAGTGAAACGCCGAGGCCAACACTACCAACTACCCATTAGCAAATCAAAATCCAATGGTGGAAGCCGGTCTCCAATCAGCAGCGATTGATGGTTTTGGGGAAGTGTTTAAACCCACCACGCCACTAAAGATCGGTGGTAGAGCTTGTAGTGGGATCTAGGATGGGGTAGTGATGCTAACGTCAATGGAATATTAACATTTAACCTTTATAATCACTATTTATATTAAAAAATCCCAAAGACTAGTAAGGTCATAGCGAAACTCTGGTCTGCATACCTCTCCCACACTTCTCAATATGTTGATTTTTCTTATCAAAGAATTATACGTGTTGTGGATAAAAATTAAACATTTATGATTTTACTATCAATATGGATATGCTAAACATTTTAGTTAAAATGCATAAATTTATTAAAAGTAACAATCTAAATAAATTATATATGTCACATATATATCATCACTGAAATTGATAATGTACAAGATTGATATTATATTTTATACCATATCATCACAGAAACTTCTAATAAGATATTTTTATCTTATATATTATAGATCGTCTCTAACTTACATGTTTTTTTTATATTATCATCGAGCTTGTACCTATGGTAGGATAATGTAGCTAAGCGGTATGTACAAAAGTTGGCACCACTACAGCTAGCATGCTCATATGAGGGAGGCAGCAAGGAAATTAATTATGTACAACTCCGTAGCTTGGAGCGCTCACCCTAGCTAGGTCTTCAGCTTAACGGCCATTTGAACGTGACATTACTAGAAAAAGGGCAACTGGGAGGAATTTAGCAGCCGGGAATAGCGGAACTACCGGTAGTTAACTATGTGCACATTGCGAGATGGCATCTGTGAATCAGCAAGCTCGATCCAACTTGTATGGAGGTTGGATCCAGCGAATCTAAATTGTTTCGTCCCATCTCCTGTGTCCAGAGAGAGAGAAAGGGGAAATGTCAGACAAAGACATGAAAAGTTCTTCACTGATCGTGTGCCACTGCCACCGTACCCCTCCCCGATCATGGGCCATAACGTGTGTGCCACTACTACCTCCCCCTCCTCCCGGCCGACCATGGGATAACTTAACTGTTCACGTCCAGTTTGGTAAACGATCGAGCAAGGACAGCCATTTTAGTACAAATTATATTTAAGAGTCAATGATTAAAACTATACGGATGAGAGATTTATATTAAGTGCACTATATTGTTTAGATACAATTGTACTTGAGTTTACTTAAACGGCTCTATATGCACGGTATCAAACTCAATGCAAGCACAAAGCACACTAGTAAGTTCCATGCACACCAAGAAATTGAAGGATCAGAATGGCCGCTGACCTCAGCATAGATGGCAAAACAAGCACGGTTCGGTAGCAGTCAGGCCATGCCATGTCACACTTGCCCACAGGCCGTGCCTTTGGCCTAGGTATGGCCCTAACATTGTCTTAGCCAGGCCAGACTGCCATGATAGCCTAGTGATCCCGTCAAGCAAGCTCAGCTTGCGTAGCCCACACTGCCGCGTGCCACATCCGCCACTTTGGTGGAGGATGTGTCGACACGGTATCCGCCACGTTGGCTAAGCTCACACTGCTGCCGTAGGCTATAGCTTGAGCCACACTCGCCTGTGCCTACATCTGCACTGCCCATCAAGCCTGTGCATGCACTGCCACAAGAGGAGATTAGGGGAGGGGAGCAACAAAAGGTGGCAACCGGCGAGAAGCCCCTAGTGGGTGCTCGGAGGAGAAGGCAATGCGCCCATACGGGAGGAGGGGGCAATGGGATGCGGAAGGCTAGGAGCTAAGGTTTGGGAAAAGATGGCGGAGTTCTATACTGCAAGGTATGCAGCGTAGGAGCAATCCAATAATCAGGCTAGGCTAGGCTGGCAAGTCATGTCGGGGGAGTGACCCAGGCATGACCCATGTATTAGGTCAGGCTGGCATGGGCGCGATAGCTGAGGGGCCATGGCATGCTTGAGCTAGGCCAAAACAGTAGGCCATGGCCGACCCATGGGCCTCATTTCTTATAGCCATCTATAGTACCAGTGGGAGTTACTCATTTTTAATAGGGTTCCACATATGCATTTTTTTATGATATGATAATATTTTTAACAAGAGATAGAGAAATGAGTTTTATCTCCCTTGGCTCGGTTTCCAACTCAGATGAGTCATGGACTTAAATACTAAGGAGAGTCTATGAAACAATTAAATGAAATTATGCATCGAGAGTGGTTGTTGTTTCATCCAATTCTCATCGCATTATAGTTTAATGTCATTAGGGTTCAAGTTATGTGTCACAACCTTATAAAAATGAAGAGATCCATGGAATAAAAGGATGCGTTGGCACCCAACCCACGGTTGAAGAAAGGGGCGAACATGACGACCTCACAAGATACTACACTAATCCCTACTGGGCTTCTTCTAGGTGGAGGATTGGCCCATATGTCATATGGGCTCCCTCAACAAACAGTGGCGGAGCGTGCCTTAAAACCAGGGGGAGGCCAATTCCATGATTGTGCTAAATAGTTAAATGACACTAAACTAGATGTACTGAAAACTAGTGTGACAAAAACAGACTAAATCTGACAAGAATACATATTGCCATTCTGCAAACACTGTAGAGAGTGCATGCTATAATGGTGAGAAAAGTTACGATGGCTGCGAGTCTAGATTGCACAAACAATAAGCGGCTCTTCAAAATCGATCCTGGGAAGGGGGGCAAAGCCCAGCATGGCCTTAACATGGCTTCGCCACTGCCAACAATAATCAAGAGAAAAACGTTTCAGTTCCAGAGAAGGGCTGCACTGTGATGCAGGCTGCTTGCCTGCTCCTGTGTCCAGGTGAGGGCGCAAGGCACAAGACGATGGCTTGGCCTGTTGGCCGAGGCGGTCGGCGGTCAGGTGGACAACAGACAATCCGCAACATCGAGCGGGCCAAACTGTAGAGTGGACCAGTCGGACACCAGAGCCCGGAGTGGGGACGGCGATCGGCGGAGGCACGGAGCGATGCACGTGGCAGGATGGCATGCCGGTGTGGCAGCTACGAGCAGTGGCAGCGCGGCACTTCTCCTACTCACGAGCAGCACAGAAGCTACCTTCATGGAGACTCTAATGGAACGCTTGTTGGACTATTTTTGTTGGACAAAAAATGCATAGCTGCTTCCTATGGACAGACTTATGGAACAACAAGGTCCCAACGCACACCTATCCAGAACTTTTTTCATTTGTGAAATCAAAGACAACAATTCTAGCGGAAGCCAAATCAAGGGAAAATATTCTGAACCTTTTCCACTTACCACTATCACAGCAAGCTTTTGATTAGTTGACTCAATTATAGCAAGACCTACAACAGTTAACTCTCAATGACAACAATGACCACTGGACATGTATATGGAATTCGGGAAGATTTACGGTTGCAAAAGCATACAAGCACTTAAGTGGACACATAATCATACACCAGAGCTACAATTGGATTTGGAACTGCTCCTGTCAAAACAAGCATAAAGTATTTGCTTGGCTGATTTTGATTGACAGGCTGAGCACAAGAGAACTTCTCAGAAGAAAAAACATGAAACTTGAGGATTATACTTGTGTTCTTTGCACTTCATCAGCAGAGGAGTCACTATTCTATTTGCTAATAGATTGCCCTTTTGCCTCCACTTGCTGAAACTGGTTGGGCTTACAAATCAACCCACAGGTGGATCTCTTTCAGAACCTGGAAAGCTTCAAAAGACAGTTACAGGTCCCTTTTCTTCAATGAAATCACCATCCTGATGTGTTGGTCAATATGGCAAACAAGAAATGGGATCATCTTCAACAACAAACAACCATCAATTCAAGATGCCAAAAGGACCTTCAAGACTGAATTTGCGTTGCTTCTGCTGTGCGCAAAAAGAAGCTACTTCCCTTTGATTGAGTTATGGTTAAACATCCTTGTTTAATCTACTTAGTGTGGCTCATTTTTTTCATTTCTTTCTTTGTATCTTAATCCCCTCTTCCCTCACTCCCCCCTCCCTTGTTTGTACTCACTATTAATTTCTCTTTAATAAATCACCACTCCTGTTTAATGTCAAAAAAAATTACATAGGTATTATTGGGCTAGTTGGGCCACGACTAGCGCCATGGCCCTAGTGGCCCTAGGCTTGGGCCAGCACATGTAGATACTATAACAACTTTCCTTGTTCCAATCATAACTATTTGCGTCCAAGCCACCCGAGTGGCATGGCGGCGCATGTGTGTGCATCCTCTCCTCGCTAACAGCTTCGCCCTACATCAATGGAGGCAGCCATGGCGATGATCCACTTGTAGCTGCATCTAAGCCTACAGATCTACAGCAACCCAGAGGACGACAACGAATCCTACTCCAGCGGGGAGTTGCTACGTGGCAGCGTTGCATCGCCAGCTCGGGCGGACGGTCGTCATCGTCGCTACGGCGCCGCCGGTGCCCCACTCCCATGCAGCAGTAAGCTGCCTCTATGGCACGAGAACGGAAGCGGTAGGACGACCGACGAGCATGCCGTTGAGGCCTACTTCCATGTTAGTGCCGCGCTCGGGTACGTGAGCTTCAAGGACGTGATCAGTGGCGCCGCCTTGTTCTGAGACGGCAGCGGTCGATCGCTGGAGGCGGCCATCAGCGACCCGCTCATGAGTATAGCGTCGCAGCTATACGCACGTGAGGATGGTAGGTCGCACCACCGCCAGTGACAGTCGCCGGGCCCGCTGGGCACCCGTCGCGACAGCGCCATGCATGCGATCATCAAGAAGTGTGTCCATCATTTGCAGGGCTTTCTCACGGGCATCTTCTGTTGTATCACGCCCTCGTGATTGATCAGCAACTCAAACCAATGGTTTAATTACAATAGATTTTGTTTTAGTTAACATTAGATCTTGAAAACTAGTGGCATAAGATTTGTAAGTGCTCCCTAGGTTCTAAATTATAAGTTGTTTTGGATTTTCTGTGTGCATAGCATTTGATATGTATCTAGACATAGCGTATAACTAGATGCATAGCAAAAGCTACATACTTAAACAAAGCCAAAACAACTTATAATTTGGAGCGAAGGGGTATTAGTCATGTGATGTTGGAAGTTGGAAGGCAAAAGCTAATGCTAGTTAGCTAATTTGTTAGTTAGTCATTGGTCATTGTCCTGAGTTTCATGTTTCATTCATTTGAACCAGATGTTAGATTTTGTTGTTCGCCGAAGATTCTCTCTACCAACCTATATGTTTTGTAGTTACACATCATTTGCAGTAACTCATATATACTAGAAAAGTTACACATCATTTGCAGCTAGAAAAGTTACACATCATTTGTTAGTAGCTCATACTAGAAAATTAAAAGGAGCAATCGACGAGCATAGTAATTTACAACTACAACTATTATTTGGATGTGTATCAGTAGATCCTATTGGAACCAACACTAGGAAACATGACTCATTTGTTTCCATGATACTTTAACATCTCACTAATTGTCAAAACATTTTATTTTGTTCCTCCTATCCCACATTGCCAAAATCGACAAGATTTTTTTGACGGAAACAATAAATCAAAGTTGTTTGCAGAATAGACAATTTCAAAAGAGCAACGAAATGAGTCCAATTAAAAAATTGCAATGAAATACAAGTCTTTTGAGAAATAATGCAACCAATCTTAAAAAGCAATTATTGTTGTTGTCTTGGAATGTAAAGGCTTGGGTGCTACAATTTACTCTTCTTTTGCTCACAAGATATATTTGGAAAGAGAAAACATTATTATTAAACATATATAACTTTAGTTATCTTGGCAGCTAGTGATATTGTTGACTAATCATTCGTAGCCATAAAAAATGGTAATGTGCCTGCGTCGGAGAAGGTTATGCCTGCAATAGATCATAACTAAATTCAGCTAAATTCAAATGGTAAATATTAAGGGGCAAACAAAGATAAGATGTTGAACAAGTGTTGGCCTAAAGTTAGGAGTTATTAAAATCAAAACAGAGGCAAGCCTTCTAAGACAAGTAGAAGGGCTTTTAATATTATGAGCAGATCAACATACCATAATGCATGGATCGGAAATGACAATGTTGTTCGTAACATATATTTGTGTCAGTCATGTAAGCAATTTTCATACACACTCCACAATCTCCAAGTTTCATATAGTTTATGTAAAACTGAAATGGGCAGTGATAGTCATAGACATGGTTGTTTAAGATTGCAAGCTCATGCCCTGATTTCAACATGTGGCAATAAACCTTTGGTTGATCTATTTTTGCAAATATTACAGTTCATGTCAATGGAGATTGAGAGCATGAATACATGAGAGTACATGATAAAAATAATTTGAAATGTGACATGGATATATATGGATAAACTAAATTGTTACAACATGTATTAAAATCAGCTTATTTTACTAAACTTTTCTTTTTTCTTTTGAAACAAGCAAGCAACCTGATTGTTGTTATCGCTTTTAAAGTATATGTGCTACTGCCTTCTCCCTATTGTTCTGTTCCTAAAGCAATGCTTGCATTGTGATAGAGCACAAGAGATGCACATGCAGTCACCAGGGAGAGGGGGCGAGAAAATAATGAGCATTTCTTCTTATAAGTTATATCAGAAAATTGAAGTATGTGTTCAATCCAAAGTATACATTGAGAAAAGTCTTGCTAAGAGAAGGGCTCTAATTTAAAGTGATCCAAATGACAAAATATTAATCCAATGAGACCTTTAATCAAACAATTTTTTTAGAATGCAACACAAAACAACGAATACTTATCAGACTTTTTTTAGCACACAACACAAAGCAATGAATACTTATCAGATTTGGCATACAATAATCGTACAGAAAATGGTATATATCTTCAGGGTTCGTATATCCGTTTTGGTTATCCATGGAAATAGAACAATTTCGTGATCCAGAATTCCATGTAATTCACTTAAGCCGGAATTCTTTGTAACAAACTAGCACATCTACTATGGAAATTATTTCCAGGGACGGTCAAAACAGTTTTTAGGGGTGATTTCTGAAATTGATGCTACTCCATAGATCGTAAAGGTGTGGGTTCTGTAGTGTCATGCTTCAACACGTTGCCAGAAAACTATTTATATGGTTCGTTTCATTAAGCAAAACCCTTTAGCAATAAATTTCAAGGGCCATTTGTGTTAAGAAAATTGCTTTTTAAAACTGATTTTCAAATGCGGTTGTCTTTAGCAACAACCCTTAGAAGGCTAGAAATCCATTTTCAGCGGCAGACCTATAACCCTACCTATCCCTGGACTATATAAGGAGGTAAACTGACTTGTGTAAACCAATCAGGCTGAGACTCTATCTGTAACCTTAACTAGACTATATAGGGAGTGGTAAGGGATCTCTAATAGGTAACATCTTAGACACACCAAACACACCTATATCGACCAGATCAATGCCCTTGTAACCCTATATATACGGTGCACAAGCAATAAAACTCTCCACACACATCTGTCTCCCATGTGCAATTGACCCCTTTGATCTAATGTGCGTGATGCATTGATCAATGTACGAAGAAGCTAATTAGATTAATGATTTTCCATCATGTGAGGCATCAGAGTTTGATGAAGAGGCACTAGCACGACCGGTCATCGGATCATGGTTTGCTGTTGACCACGCGGCACCTCTTCCTGATTTCCCCGGTGGTGTTCGTCTTGATCTCGATGCGGCCCATCTTCACCATGACTTCCGCAAACTTGTCCTGCCACAACCATGGAAAGATCGCGTAGACACGCACCAGGTTGTTGGCCATGTCGTACGAGGTGAGCGCAGCATCGGATGTGAAGAGAACCTTGCGGTCCAGCATGTTCTGGTAGTACTAGTTATCTAGGTCATCGGGGGTCTTGTAGTCTTGCATCACCGTGTTGTCGGTGCCATTGGCCGACGCACAGCTCGCCTGTAGCTTGGCGGCGAACGCCGGATCCATGTCTGAGGTGTTGCTGGGCGGGAGGCGGTCCCTGCTGAAGGACGAGTAGTGGGAGCGGCCGATGCTGTGCGCGCCGGAGAGCATGACCATGTCGAAGGCATCGAGCCCCTTGTCGGTGAACATCTTCTGGAGTTGCTAGAGGCCCGCGAACGGTGGGGGCAGGTTAGGTAGGGTCTCACTGGCGAGGGACATGTTCCCGTCGTAGCGGCCAGCGGGCATGTCAAAGCTGATGCGGCCACCGCTGAGGAAGTAGGACGCATCACGGGCGGCGAAGGCGATGATGTCCGCGCACGAGACCTTGCCGGGGCATGCCTTCTCGAGCTCGTCTTTCACCGCGTCTATCACCTCGTAGCCACGGAGGCTCAGGAAGTTGGGTATGCCGAACTTCTCCGGCTGCTGGTTGGTGCTGGTCGGATCCAGCAGAACAGAGGCATCACAACCCTGAACCCATCATGCATTACAGTGCATGTATGTTGTCATCAGCTACTAATATATATAATACGTAGTAGTGATTGCACTGAATGCGAATGGCAAGCGTGATCGAGGTCTTAATAAGACTTACATGGACGAAGCAGTCGTGGAAGAAAAGGTAGATGAGCCCTGCTTTTATGCCATCATCGAAGCCACTGACATGCTTCCTCATGATGACCTCCACATCAATGGAACGACCACACTTGTTCTCGTAGTATCCAACCTTGAGCTTCTTCCCAGCATCGTCTGAGCTGGGTGGAGGCGGGGACGGCGGCGACGGCGGCGGGCTTGGGCTCGTCGGAGGATAGGTGAGCGTGGTCGTGGGTGGCGGCGGGCTTTGGCTCATTGGCGGATTGGTGGGTGTGGTCGGCGGTGGGCTTAGGCTCATCGGAGGATAGGTCGGTGTGGGCGGCGGTGGGCTTGGGCTTGTCTTTGGAGGATACACTACCGGAAACAGTGGCAAAGTCCATAAAACACTCGGCAAAGGCTTTGCCGAGTGTAACACTCGGCAAATAGCACATGACATCTACAGTGTCGGTAAACGTCTCTTTGCTGAGTGTTTTATATCGGGCACTCGGCAAATACTTTGCCGAGAGCTGAAATCGACGCTCGGCGAAAAAAAGTAATGCGACAGCGCGGAGACGGTCATGGTGCGTTTGCCGAGTGTCCTAGACCTGACACTCAACAAACCTGCCTTTTTTGCCGAGTGTCAAATCCCGGGCACTCGGCAAACTTGCCTTCTTTGTCGTGTGTCAAATACTGGACACTCGGCAAAAACTGGCCTAGAACGTATAAATGTTAGCTTCTTTGCCGAGTGTCACATCATAGACACTCGACAAAGAAGCTATTTTAGTCCTAGAATGCACAGAAATTTGCCACGTGTCCACTTTGCTGAGTGTTTTTACCCTAGCACTCGGCAAAAGTCCTCTTTGTCGAGTGTAACATTCAACAAAGCAACCATATATTCCCTGTTTTTATTGTTCGGACACGTATAACATACCCCACTCAAATAAACATTACAGGCATCACACATAGTTCACAATAAGCATCACATGCAGTTCATATAGATATATCGACAACACATAAATGCAAATAAACTTCAGAATCAATAGTAGGTTCATTGACAACCACAAATAGTCACAAGTAGTCACAGGTAATCTACAAATACAAATACAAATAAAATCACAAGTAGTCACTTAGGCCATGGGTTCCACTGTGACCACACTGGGTCATGAGGCTCATTCGATGCCATCGATTGATTCTACACAAAGGAGAAGATATTGCATATATGAGACAAGATTGAACAACACGTATGGTCTCTCTGCTGCCTAACTAGTATAACCCTTGCAACTATCATCAATATCTTCTCAGTTGCATTGTGCTCTAGTATGATTACTTAATTACTAGTTGATAACAAACATACAACATTAGTCACTAAGTTTCTAGTGTCTAAGCATCTTTGTAAGATTGATTCTACATAAACTAGAAACGGTGATTATAAGGTTGTAAAGTGACTCACAGTGTCTGAAATAGTATTTGGAGCAGGTTGAGGAGGAGGGACTAGCATCGGTGGCGGAGGTTGACTAATTGCAGCGTAAACACCCCTCATATATTCAAACATCTGCAGCCGCTCTGTCTCCATCCTCTGTCGCTCTGCCTCCGCCCTCTACCGCTCTGCCTCCATCTTCGCCTCTAGCTCTAAGAAAGCATCGGTCTTCTCAATCCATTCATCGGTCAATGAACCATGACTAGACCGGCCCGTGTACATCCACTCATGGTCATCCATCCTCTAACATATCAGTAAGTAATATAAAAATCAATTGCATCTACAGGTTCCTACGTGGTGGTCTAATAGGTAAAGATAGGTTCTAATCCCACCCGAGGATATGTAGATGGGGTTAGTTTCCATGCTCTACTCCTATCTGAGACATAATTTCAGCTTATTGTGAACTTTGTCCTAGCAGGGAGATTGTGTATCCGGAGAACAACAGGGAGATGCTACTGAAACTCTGTCTCGGATTGGAGTACAGGATGGAAACTAACCACATCTACACATACTCGGGCTATCCAAAAAACATAGACAATTCGAAATAGATACGGTTATAGATATGCAAAGATCTGCATATTTCCAATCGTATCTCTTTTGAACGGGAGACACCTAGCTAGGTTACATGATATACAAACATCATATGGAAAGAGGGGTGTAGGATGCCTCACCTTGCTGTCCTACAAAGTGACGAGTCGAGGACGATGGGGAATGATCTTTGCAATAGCCTCTCCTACAACAAAGGACCATAATAGTATCAATTGTAAATTTCGGCAGCACCTCCCCTACACGGGGAGGTAACCAAAACCTGCAACAAACCAACGGCACAATGGCCGACAACCACATACACAGCAATATAACACTCATCGAACCATCAGATCGAACTAAGAATAAAATCTAATCGAGCATCTAGCAATAGCAGGTACTATCTAGATTCAGATATGAAAGTACACAAGAGTTTATTCTGCTTCCAATCCTAGTAGACAAAATCATGTTAGCAATGATTAGTCATTCTACAATCCTAGGGTGCTTACCTGATTAAGGCGCAGGGGGTGGTGGGGCTGGAGCCAAGGCCAAGGCAGGGGACCGACGGCCGCGGCGTGGCATAAGGGTCAGCGGCCGTGGGCAGGGCGCCGGGGGTAGGGCGCACGGGGCGGCGAGGGTGGTTGTGCATGGAGCGGCTCGCCTACTCCTACTCAGCTTGGGCACTTGGACGAGCACAAGAGGCGTGGCGGTGGTGGTGGTGTGGTGGGCGTGGCTAAGCAGCGGGAGAAGCGCTGGGTGCAAAGTGCGATGGTTCTTCTTGGGAGCGGGCCGATGGGTGGCATGGGTCGCGGGTCGATGCATTTGGCGTGGGCGCGGAGCCGAGGCCGACGATTGGCTGCGTGTGTGTGCGGGCACGGGTGTGCGTGTGTGCGGCCGGGGCTGTGTACGATGGAGGTTTACCGAGTGCCCACGATCTAGCACTCGGTAAAGCCAAGGTTTGCCGAGTGCTAGATCACAGGCACTCGGCAAACCCGTTTTGTTTTGTTTTTCATTTTTGAACCATAAACTACTACGCGTGTGTGTGGCCGTGAAGCGGTTTGCCGAGTGTTCCAGGTCTGACACTCGGCAAACCCCCAGTTTTGCCGAGTGTCAGATCATAGGCACTTGGCAAACGTATTTTCTTCTTCATTTTTCTCCTTTTCCATAACATGTTTTCTCAATTTGTTCCAATGTACTTTGAAAATACCTTCTCAAATTCACTGAATAATATATATTTGATTTTTCTAGGAATATTATTTGATTATTTTATGTAGTTATAGCTCAAATTTAATCTATATCAATTAAAATCCTATAATTGCACTTAATAAATTAAAATTATCAAACGGATCCAAAAAATTACTAAAATTTCACGTGAATCAATCTTTGTTCTCTATTACCTATATAAAAAGTTTTGAAGTCAAACCCTAATTCGACCGTCACTTTTGATGAGGACATGACACCCATGTGTATGACCATGTTTGGTGCATGGTATGGAGGGGTAGAAGGCCAGCAAGGATGTCTAAGTCAAGAAGGAGGTCACAGGCTAATTCGGTTCGAGTTCCCGAGATGGAGGCCCAAAGCAACTCAAGTTCGAGTCTGTCTCAGCCTTCAGGACCAGTCTGCCTTAAACTGGTCACCCAGGATGCATTCGGACTCCGTTTTCGACAATCCACATATGGATGGAAAGCTAATTTGATAAGGAAGCCAATCCAAGTGGTCTCACATCAAAACCTCTTCGGAATCAATAGGAATCGTGGTCACAAGTCAGCATCCAGAATCTGTCACGGTGCTGTGACACCATCTTTTGGTCCGTTGGACCGTATATCATGTTTGAGCCCATTAGGGGGTGCGTCCAGGGTGGGCGACGACCCGAAGACCTTTATAATCATACGCCGTCGCCGTCATTAGGGTTTGAGTTTTGCTTAGATTATTCTGTCAGGAACAGTTTCACTGTTCATCGGTTTGTGAGACCCCAACTTTGAGAGATTAATCATTCAACTGAATTGGTTGTGTTCTTTCTTGTTCTTGCTTGTGTTCTTCGTTGCGTAGGCAGGGATTAGCCTTCTTGGCGAGGTCAACCTTTTTCGTGACTTGGTTGATAACCAGTGGAGCTGTGGTGCTAAGATTGCATGGTTCGATCTTTCGATCTGAAGCCAGATCGGTGTGTCATTCTCCGCCACAATGATAGTTACCTCTACCTGATGGAAGATCGGTATCCCCGTCTCCATTAAGTGGTAATCAAAGCTAAGGTATACCGTCAGGTTCACATTTATCCCCTAGTTTTGAGGTGTTTCGCATTCGTCCCACAGTCTAGTGCCATATTTTTGTGAACCTGACGGTATACTAAAAATATGGCACTGGACTATGGGACGAATGCGAAACACTCAAAACTTGAAGGTAGACTATCCTGAAGGCCGAGGCAGACTCGAACTTGAGTTGCTTTGGGCCTCCACCTCGGGGACTCGAACCGAATTAGACTGAGACCTCCTTCTTGACTTAGACACCCTTGCTAGCCTCCTACCCCTCCATACCATGCACCAAACATGGTCATATGCATGGGTGTCATGTCCTCATCAACTTTGACTCCAAATCCTACCGAATCCTTCTCAACGCTACGATTCTTCTTCTAAACTACTTTGGTTTGTAAACATCGTACTTGATAGATTGTGCAAAACCTTCTCAGTTTTTTGCCATGGCCTCCACGTATGATATCATGAGATCTTGACAAATCTTATGATTTTCAGACTTCGTTTGCTTTTTTTAGAATTTAAATACCATTCGACCATAAGTTCGTGGTCGTGTTTCTTGAACAAGATCTTTGAAATTTATTTTCATTTCCCGGGTAAGGCCACACACGGACTCAATAACATGAATATCATTTTCTACTCATTTTATTCTATTATTTGAATCACCTGCAGACTTATACCCAAAAAATCCTTAAAATTCAATAAATTAATTAAATATAGCAAACAGATCCAGAAATATACCCAATCTTAACATGGAGTACCACATGTTGTATGTGGAGAGTAGAAAAAGTTTTAAGGTCAGAAGAGAAAAAAAACTTATTATTTCATGCAGTTATAGCTCAAATTCAATCTATATCAATTAAAATCCTATAATTGCACTTAATAAATTAAAATTATCAAACGGATCCAAAAAATACCAAAATTTCACATGAATCAATCTATGTTCTCTATTGCCTATATAAAGAGTTTTGAAGTCAAAACCTAATTCGACCGTCACTTTGATCCAAATCCTACCGAATCCTTCTCAACGCTACGATTCTTCTTCTAAGATACTTCGGTTTGTAAACATCGTACGTGACAGATTATGCGAAACCTTCTCAGTTTTTTACCACGGCCTCCACGTATGATATCATGAGATCTTGACAAATCTTATGATTTTCAGACTTCGTTTGCTTCTTTTAGAATTTAAAAATCATTCGACCACACGTTCGTGGTTGTGTTTCCTAAACAAGATCTCCGAAATTTCTTTTCATTTCTCAGGTAAGGCCTCCCACCGGACTCAATAACATGAATATCATTTTTCTACTCATCTTATTCTATTATTTGAATCACTTGAAGTTCAAATTTAACTTATACCAAAAAAATCCTTGAAATTCAATAAATTAATTAAATATAGCAAACAGATCCAGAAATATACCAAATCTTAACATGGAGTACCACATGTTGTATGTGGAGAGTAGAAAAGGTTTCAAGGCCAGAAGAGAAAAAAAACTTATTATTTCATGCAGTTATAACTCAAATTCAATCTATATCAATTAAAATCATATAATTACACTTAATAAATTAAAATTATCAAACGGATTCAAAAAATTACCAAAATTTCACATGAATCAATCTATGTTCTCTATTGCCTATACAAAAAGTTTTGAAGTCAAAACCTAATTCGACCATCACTTTGACCCCAAATCCTACCGAATCCTTCTCAACGCTACGTTTCTTCATGTGAGATACTTCGGTTTGTAAACATCGTATGTGACAGATTTTCCAAACCTTCTCAATTTTTTACCATGGCCTCCACATATGATATCATGATATCTTGATAAATCTTAAGTTTTTCAGACTTCGTTTGCTTTTTTTAGAATTTAAAAACCATTTAAGAACACATTCGTGGTCATGTTTCCTGAACAAGAGGTTCGAAATTTCTTTTCATTTCCTGGGTAAGGCCTCACACCAGACTCAATAACATGAATATCATTTTTCTACTCATTTTATTCTATTATTTGAATCACTTGCAGCTCAAATTTGATGTATACCAAAAAAATCCTTGAAATTCAATAAATTAATTAAATATAGCAAATAGATCCAGAAATATACCAAATCTTCACTTGGAGTACTACATGTTGTATGTGGAGAGTAGAAAAAGTTTCAAGGTTAGAAGAGAAAAAAACTTATTATTTCATGCAGTCATAGCTCAAATTCAATCGATATAAATTAAAATCCTACAATTGCACTTAATAAATTAAAATTATCAAACGGATCCAAAAAATTACCAAAATTTCACATGAATCAATCTATGTTCTCTATTGCCTGTACAAAAAGTTTTGAAGTCAAATCCCAATTCGACTGTTACTTTGACTCTAAATTGTACCGAATCCTTCTCAACGCTACGATTCTTCTTCTGAGATACTTCGGTTTGTAAACATCGTATGTAACAGATTGTGCGAAACCTTCTCAATTTTTTACCATGGCCTCCACGTATGATATCATGAGATCTTGACAAATCTCATGATTTTCAGACTTCGTTTGCTTTTTTTAGAATTTAAAAACCATTCGGCCACATGTTCGTGGTCGTGTTTCCTAAACAAGATCTTCAATTTTTTTTTCATTTCCCGGGTAAGGCCTCACACTGGACTCAATAACATAAATATCATTTTTCTACTCATTTTATTCTATTATTTGAATCACTTGCGGTTCAAATTTGACTTATACCAAAAAATTCCTTAAAATTCAATAAATTAATTAAATATAGCAAACAGATCGAGAAATATACCAAATCTTGACATGGAGTACCACATGTTGTATGTGGAGAGTAGAAAAAGTTTCAAGGTCAGAAGAGAGAAAAAAAACCTATTTATTTGCCGTGTGCAAAAAAACACTCGGCAAAATTATTTCTTTGTCGAGTGAAGGAAAACACTAAAGCAAACTTACTTCTTTTACCGAAAGTGTTACTAACAGACACTCGACAAACTCCTAACGGCAGTCACACTAAGCGATGGATGTCCACATGGTGGTTTTTTGTCGTGTGTCTCTGTTTTTGCCGAGTGTTTTTCCTAGTTTGCCGAAAGTGGTCTTTTTTAGCACTCGACAAAGAGTTTGGTATGCCGAGTGCCATTATTTTGCCGAGTGTGGTTTCTGCAGCACTCGGCAAACAGCTTTTTGCTGAGTGTCCGATAAAATGCACTTGGCAAATAGTTTGGCACTCGGCAAATCACACTACAAGAAATATCAAGATCTATGACAAATTTTTTGTGACGATCAGTCAATTCGTCAATAAGTCATTCTATTTTATGACAACTTTCAGGCGGAGAATGACTTTTTGATGAAAATAATGTGTTCGTCATTAAGACATAATAAAAATTGTCATAACCTAGAGAAGTAGTTTATTTATGATGATCTATGTTCCGTCGTAACATGCTACTTTGCGGTCGTCATAACATGCTACCTTGCTAAAACTAAACGGTTTTGACAGTTAGGGTACGAACACTAGACGGTTTTGTAGTTGGGGGTTAAAATCAGATAAACATAATAGTTGATGGGCCAAAAGGGGACTTAATCATTTCAGATACTATATATATGGAAACTACAGTTTTGAGCAAAAGTTTTTTCTATGCAAACAACAATTTCAATTGTAAAATAAAGTGCTAATATTGTTCCGCACAATAAACTACCTGAAAAAATGGTTTTCTACAAACGAAATAATATTGTAGTGCGAAACAACACCATGGATGTCTTTTTTTTGGGAAGAAAAGCTAATAATTGACTGGTGCGGGATTTAGGCAATTGGCGGCAGATTTTGGCTGAGGCACCAAGATTTGGGCTAGAGGCGCCTAGACCCAAAAAATTTAGGATGCAATGACCTTTCTATCCAAACATGCCTAGGACATTCAACGTTGTATCAAAGGGCAAGGATGTAAAATCCTCAGTCCTGGAACCATTCCTATCCCCACTAGCGGGTATGGTTTCCCACTCGCTGCGCTTCTCATTCCCACTCTGCACTCGCACCCCTCCCTCTCCATCCCATCCCCCACGCCGCACTTGCCATCCTCTCCATAGCCGACGAGCCCACTGTTCTGAATCTTGAGCTGACGACGTGCCCTGCTCCAACATCTACATCGTCCTCCTTCACTCCACCTTTGAACATGATGCCTCCTGCACATAAGTTGGCAGCAAGCAGAAAGCAACCAAAGACAAGTAAAATCATTAGATTTCTTGGATCTTAGCATAGGGTTCTTGTCGGGATTAGATAGGCTCTGACGTAGGTGATGTAGAATCGTTTGTAGTCGAAATCGAGGGTAGCCACAGCCAGGCAAGCCGGGCGGCCGCCTGACCATCGGCTACCGGGCCATAGGAGAAATCTCTCCTTTTCTCCCTCAAATCCATGACTGGTAGCGAGTTTTGATGCATATCTGAAGAAGCAGAGGCAACAACGACTTTAGGTCTACCAAGATCCTAGCTAGCAGCGTGGTTAGGAACTTGACTTACATTGTCATTAGGTTCTTGATTATGTGTTTTTAAAGTTAAAAAGCTTGGTTCTGTTATATGTGGCAAGTATTCTTTTTAGTAGTACCTTAGCATAATGAATTCATCTATATATTAAGTCCGGCAAGTGCTTTTCATGTTTAGAGCCCGGTTCATTCTCAAAGCAAATATTTTCTAGTATTGTAGTAATGTAGTTTGATCCTCAAAGAATCGCTTGATTTTCGGACCTTTTATCGGGCTCTCGATTGATAAGGACATGAGCTCCATACATATGACCATGCTTGGAGATAGAGGTCGAGGAGATCTGCGAGGTTGTCCTAACCGAGAAGGAGGCCCAAAGCTCTCATCTGGTTTGAGTCACCAAGGTGGAGGCCCAAATCAAGTTCGAGCCCATCTCGGGTTCTAGGATCAGTCTGTCATAAAACTAGTCACACGAGCGGGTACGGGCTCTATTTTTTATGATCCACATATGGATGAACAGCTAATTAGATAAGGAAGCCAATGCAAGTGGTCTCACGTCAAAAGCCCTTCGGAATCAACAGAATCATCGAAACAAGTCAGCATCCGAATGCGCTAGGGTGCTACGACACCGCCTTTTTGGTCCGTTGGGCGTGTATAAATCTTAGAGCCCATTAGGGGGCGCGTCCAGGGGGGAAACACCCAAGACTCTATAATTAGCAGCCATCGCTCTCCTTAGGTTTTGGGTTTTGTTTAGTTCTTGATTTTCTTATGAAACAGACGTCGTTTTGCTGCAACTATGTTATCAAGGCCGCTTGTTGTGAACCAGAGCCCCAGTTCTTGATCTTGTTCGCCTGTGGCGATTAGTCCTTTCTAATAAAGACTTGAACTCCTTCTTGTTATCATAAGCCTCATATTTATTTGCAATTTTAGATTGCGTTCATCCCGTTCTTGCTTGTGTTCTCGATTCGCTTACAGGAAAGCCTTCTCGGTGAGGTCAATCGCGTTCGCATGGTTGATAACCAACAGAGCAGTGGTGTAACGGTTGCGAGGGTCTGAATCAGTCTTGGTTCGAAGCCTAGATCATGAACATCGAGTCTCCACCAATCGACGCTATCATATCTATCGAAAGATCGGGCCTTGTCTACATCACTGATGTTTTTTTGTTACTCGATGTGTTCTTTTACCTATGCAGTCCTTCCAGTGTGTAAAGGACTGGCGTAGCTTCAAGCTACATTTTCATTGATAGGCGCCATTTCTAATAGGAAATATATCTTTGATGAGGCTATTGATGTTGATCCATTTTCCTGCATTCATAGAGTCGCCGGCCACTGAATGTGAAAGAGTAAGGGCTGAAACGATCATGACTAACAATCGTGTGTTTTAGTCCCTTGGTATTATTGCAACAAAGGACATTTTGAACAAGACCACTACAGCTAAGAAGGCTATGGCTCGTGAAAACTCTGGTTCATTGTATGACCTTGGAGATAGTGATGGCAGTGAAAAGGGTGTAGTTGATAAGGTATTTGTTGTACTCAGGTTCTTTGTATGACTCTAGTTCAGTATGCAAAAAAGATTAATCTTGATTTCTATTTTCTTGTGTTATGCATATGAGGTTATGCAGGTTTCACAAAATGTGCGATGTGACACCATCGTTGCTAATGGAGGAGCAAGAGGTTCAAAGAGAGTGCGAGCACCGATGAACAAGGCCAAAATCAACCTCCTAGAGTGACTAGGGGAGGACAAAGGAACTGATTCAAGCGAGGAAGGCGTCCATGCTTTGCAACTATAGCTATACAAGAAGATGCATTGACTATTGCCAATTGTCTTAACTAAACCCGACCATGATACGTAAATGCTTAAAGAAGGCAAGAAAGCAATACTCCTTTCTCCAAGAATATGGTTTACACATTTGCATATTAAAATGATTTGCTCTAGCTATTTAACAATGCCACTTATTTCTAGGTCAATTAAATCACACTGTAGATCGATGGAATAAAGGAAAAAAGCATGGGCAGAGACTTGGGTCGCATAAGCCGAGGCTTAAACACTAGGATTCTGGTGGTCATTGCTGAAGGGAAGAAACGACCTGAGTCGCCTATGTAAGCTACAAAGTTGGCATCAGAGGGGGGGGATTATACTGAGGTAACATATCCCAATCTTTATGCACTGGAAGGATTACAAGGATATCAAGAACAAGGATATTCTTCCAGGCTACATGGGCAAAATTTCTATAAGTGGATAAAGGCTATATGTTTAGTTTTTCTTGGGTGTGCATGATCTATGTTTACTCCTATATATGAGTAATATTTTTACGCCTCCAAGAGCATATGACAAGGAGCTTAACTGTTAACATTATGCTAGGACTGCCAATATATTTTTCTGCCTCAATCTTTACATGTCCTTTTATTCTGATTGAAGTTGTAATGATCCGTTTAACTTACATCAGCTATAAGCACCACCATAAAGTTCATCATGTAGTATTATCTACTTGAAATGTTTGGCATGTTTGTTTATTTTGAGTGCCACCGTAATATATAGTAAACTGAAATGAAGCGTAAAAGTGAAAGTATGTTCTCTATTTCTCACCACATTCGAAAATTTAGAACATTCTATAAACATTTTGTCCCTGCTACTTTTCTATTGACCGCCAATTTGAACCTTGTGCTCTTGCCTCTTTGTTGCATTGTGATTTTCTAAAGTTTCTGTCAGTTAATGTTAAAAAATTTCTATCACATTATATACTTCTAACACCTATTTTCTCGATGCACATGCTCTTGACATCTTTGTTGACTAGAATCAATTAGCAATTGAAACTTATGACAAGCTAGTCAAAGAGGCATGTGCTGATTTGCTCAAGATTGGAACACGCAAATGCGGTACAATTTGAAGAAGCTTTACTTCAATGGTGTACCAGCAGACAAAGTTAGAACAACATCACCATTGAAGAGTATGACTGATGATCAATGGAGAGAGTGGTGGAGATGTAGTCAAGCCCAAAGCACAAGGCATGTTGGTCAATTGCTTTCTTAAGCCATTTATTTTTCTTGCATTGGTCTGTTGCGTGTTTGAGTTTATTTCTTCATATTGTACACCAATTTGATTATGTCTAAGATTCTGTAGCTATGCTATATTGGATTTGTATATCGATGAGGGCCATCCTTACAATTATACCGAAGTTGCTTGGCTTGTTACCACGATAATTGTGTGCTCATTAGATATTAATGAGCCTGTTGGGCTGCACTCAATACAACTGCAGCTCATTATATTTTAGCGACAACATATAGGGTTGTGTTGCAGTTGGTCTTCCAGAATAGGGCACAATCTTTGGCTGTGATTACTTTCTATTTTTCAAACTATTTTAGGTTAATAACTTATTGTGGACATAAATTCAACTACATTTAAAGAGTGTTGATGCTTGTTGAATATCTTAGCAAATCTGGTTTCAAATTCATCTAATTTTATCTCTCTCTATAGCCATTCTTCCCTTCTTACTAAATTGTTCCTCACAGGACAAGTGTGCAAAAAATGCACTTAACCATGAGAAAGTAAGGTTTCATCAGATGACAAGATCTCGGTGCTATATTGCGACAACCCATGCCTTGGTAAGATATGGAAACATTGTGTTACAATCATTCATCATTGAACAATTATTCTTATAATCTTACACCTACAAAATGTTTGTGAATAATTTTAGAAGCAAGAGGAATATAAAGATGAACCACCCAGAGCGATAGATCTTTTTAAGGCGCTACATTGCAGCAGCAAGACTGGGTTTAATGAGTCTACAAATGAAGCTATTATAAGTACAAGCTCCATTTTGAACTATATATATAGCTTTGAACAAATGTTACTGGTTTTAATTGAGTTTGTAATGTGTACATGCTTCCTGCTGTTACTTGTGAGACACAGAACAACAACTTGTTCATGTGTAGCAGCAACTTCCTGTTCATGTGTAGCAGCAACTTGTACATGCTTCCTACCGTTCCAAGGAACAATGATCAATTGTTGCATGTGTAGCAAGCAGACTTATTCATGCTAATCTGGCAAGATTGTACTTTGCATGATGTCTTTGTTGTCCAAAAACTCTCTTAATAGCAAATGTAAACTTGTAGACACTGCTAGAACTGAAATATTCCCAAATTCCCAACCTGTACTGTAATGAGTCATCATCCCAAACTGTAGTGTAATAGTTTGTAGCATAAATGATCTCACTATATTGAATTGGGAAGAGTCATCTGTGTCATACTCAATTATGGTAAAATATTCAGTTGGAAAAATGTTTTCGTGCTTTAAATGGCCTTTAATGTGAACCTTGATTGTGCATCTGTTTTACAAAGCCTGCATTCACTTATTTGAGCAACACTACTATCAATTATGATCACCTTTATGTTGGTTTTAAATATATTAGTCGATAATTAATTTCAAGCTGTTTCTTCCGATATGTTGATGTTTTTAGGTTGAAATGGAATCCATCACCGCTTTGCTTTTTGTAGAAGACGGCCAAGTTTCAAAGACCCTTCTTTGAAGTTGTTGCTCAAGTGTTGCCAAAATCAAAATTTCTTCAAAATATTGGCCTTCACTAGCAGCCCCCAAGAGAAGCTCCAAAGCCATTAATGATGCACGGGTTATATAACTTGAAGCGAAGTTGCAATTTGAAAAGCAAGACAAAAAGAACTAAAGGATGAGATGGAGACTTTGAAGAAGAAGGTGGAGGAATCAGAAAATGAAAGACGCAGGCTGTTAGAAGAGACAAAGCAGTTGAAGAAGGCACAAGATGAGTTGAAGAAGGCACAAGACGAAACGGATGCTTTCTTTCGTCGCATGTTTAGCAAAGAGTAAGGCCATTCCTTTAACTCTCGTAAGTCTGCAGTGCATATGGTTGGACATCTGATTTTAGAACTTGGCTACTCAAACCATATTATTTTATGCTACAAACATTTGGTAGTGCTATTATATGAGACTTGGCTGATCTATTTCAGATTATTCTACAAACATTGGTAGTGCTGTTATTTTGAGACATGTCTGATCTCGTTCAGACCATATTAATTTATGTTATGTATCTTGTTAGTGTTATCTTTTTGCTATGTGGAAACGTGTTATCTGGAATTTGTAAAATTACTGATGGATGTGACCATATTTATCTTATCCTTTGGAATGAGATCTGGATGATCGATGAATGTGTATGGGTTGTGATGCATCTACGGATTATATATGTGAATGAGATTCTGGATGATTTGATGAATGCGTAAGGGCTTTGATTGATGAATGTACAGATTATATATGGGTTGTTATGTAATGGATGTCGAAATGGACTGTTATGTAATGGATGCTGAAATGGGTTGTTATGTAATGGAAGTTGAAATGAGTTGATTATGTATGGATGCTGAAAAGGTTGTTTTCTCTACATGTTTAAAAGGGCTAGGCCTTTTCTGACCCACTAAATAAATAGGCCACAAAAAATGGCCTAGAAATTGATGTTAATTTTACTTATATAAATGGACTTTGTAAATTATAAATTTGGCTCACAATTATATTTGGTCCAAAAAAAACCTTCTTAGTACATGGGCCTAGCTAGGCCTTAAGATATTTAGTGACGACTTTTTAATCGGGTCGTCATAAAAAATTATGATGAAAAAATATGCAGTCGTCATAGAATAAGGTTTACCATGCATGATCTATGACAAATGGTTTATCGTCATGCAGTCGTCATAAATACATCTATTATGACAAAAATACTAGAAATAATGATGATAATAGGTCGTCATAGATCCTAAGGTTTCTTGTAGTGTCGATTGTTTCCGGTAGTGATAGGTGGGTGGCTGCAGAGTGGCCCACTACTATAAAAAACGTTTGTAGCAATGGAATAAATTTTTTATAGGAGCGGTTGGTGATGGAGCCGTCCCTACAGTGGTCATGCTCGGGACCCACGAGACCAACCGCCCCTACAAATAGCACAGTAGGGGAGGCTGATGATACAAGCCGCCCCTACAAATGGGTCAATTTGTAGGGACGGCTCACTCACCAGCCGCCCCCGGTGTTGCGATTTGTAGGGGCGGCTCAATCACCAGTCACCCCTACAAATCACACTTGTTCATCATTGATCATCATAAATAGTTATAATTTTTCTTTTTAATCTCTAGGTAAAATTTGTAACTAGTGTTTCTCCCTCATACTAACTCCAAATGTGATGATTTTTTTCCTAAAATTTTCTAAAATCATGCCCTATCAAGTTACTGTGTTGATTTGGTCATTCTTTTTGTTTGACAAAGTTTGAGCAATTCAAAATTTTAAATTTAAAAAAATAATAAGTTCTAACAAGATTTTGAAACACCAAATAATTTCAGCTGAAAAAGTGATGAATACCAAAGATGTATAACTCATCAAGATCTATAACTTTTATTTTGGTTATTTCTTCATCTGACAAAGTGATAGTAAACATTATTCACAAATCAACATATCTCTCTTATAGTTCATGAAACTATGAGTGATATGTGAATTTGTGAACAATGTTTACTAACACTTTGTCAAATAAAGAAATGACCAAAATAAAAGTCGTAGATAGTGATGAGTTCAACACATGCATACACGTACACTAATCTAAATTAATCACCACACTGGAATAAATTCAGAAAAATAGGGGCAACTATATCGTGACTAACACGGCCGGCCAGGTTCAATTCACAAATACGGTGTGTTTGGTTGGGTCCCCAACTCCTATATATGCAGGCTCTAGTTAACAATTTTTGACCTGTTTGGTCGCCCGATTGGGCTCGTTAGACAGGCCTGCTGAAGCCACCGACCACCTGTTAGTCAGGCCAACCGGGAACGAGATGGGCGGCCATTTTCGAAGCAGGCCCGAGGTTGCCCTTTTATCTGCTGGCCTCACCTCCCGTTGTGACACAAAGCAACCAACCAGACGTAACATTTCTTATACTAACTAAGCTAGGTCATGCAACCAAACAGGTGCATCTTGTATTGTTGAAGTCGGGCTTGAGCTAACAAGGCTTAATTGGCTAACCAAACACACCCATATTGAATATCTTTGACTGACCCCCTCTATGTATAATTTTAGGCTCCCTCAAGGTTTTGAGGATACACTTGCTACGGTTCTTGGATATGTTATACGCTATGAGGAGCTCAAGGACCCTTTAGTACACTCTTGCCAGCTTTTGCAGCTAAGGTCCATGGAGTTCTTCGCCTCCCACATATGTATTTTTACTTGGTTGAAAATTAGTTATGTGGCATTCAAAGAACCTTAATTTTGGAAAATACCATCGAAGGACCATTTAGAGATAACTAATTGTCAAGTGATGTGTCTTATTCGAAGATATTTGAAGTCAAATTTTATTCATTATCTAAAATATAACAAAAACATTTTTCCAATAAACACACATTACAATAACATCAGTATTAAAAATTATAATTTCTAGTAGAAATATTATGGACCTTGTTTATATTTTTTCACATTATAATTTCTAGTAGAAATATTATGGGCATTGTTTATCTTTTTTTTCACACCGAGCGCACCCTCTTTCCTCCTAAGAGCATCTCCAAGAGTCTTTCTAAATCTCACTCTTTAAATCATCATTTGGAGAGCCATTTGCATAAAAATCGCTTTCTATATCTTTTCAATCTCCAACAGTTTTTCTATATCTCATGCGCACTCTAGAGAGTCATTCTCATCTTCTATTTTTGGCAAGAGAAAAATCTGGAACAGAAGATGGCTATATTTGGATGATCATTTAGAAGAGCTGTTGGAGGGTAGTTTTTCACCAAAATCTCTATTCCTATCATTTAGGAAGAATATGGAGAGTTTCTTGGAGATGCTCTAATAATTATAATTGGTGAAAAATTGCTCCCTCCAAATATCCATTCACCTTTCCCTCCAATTAATCGGTGAAATTGTTTGACTCCCGCCATATTGCATTGGACATCAACATATATATATACTCCACATGGAGTCCCTTCCATCATCTATGGATCTACCAAACAATCAAGCTAACTGATGGAGAGAAATAGGCGACCACAAAGGTGCACTGCGTACTACTACTAGTATTTCTTTTTCTTTCCTTTTTTTGCCATCGTCATCATTATTAGCCACCCATGATTACTCCTGGTCAAAGCGGCTGCCAAGGCCATGTATCGCCATGGCGCACGCCCAGATGCCTCCGGTGGCTAGCTACCCCACGGATCCATGATGTCGATGCTGCAAATCACCACCGCCGTCACCAAGGCTGCGGCCACCACCACAACCACCGCCACCAAGGCCGTCGCTGTCGTCGCCGCCTCGGCCACCACTACTGCGGCCACCACCCCTGCCGTCATCACAGCCATCGCCATCTCCACACTACGAGAAGATGCGATGCCTCCAATTCCATACTGATATCTTGATTTTCGATCTATGAATATGCATCACATCCATGCCATATTTGTGCTAGACACCAACCTACGACATCCATGCCTCCAGCCTAGTCCAACTTTATATTTCTCAAATTATTTTTTTGACAGATTGTTTTCAACCTTTGTATGTCTCAAATTATTTTTTGTCAGATTGTTTCTTTTGGTAAAATATCCATTAATTTGATGGCTATGTTTCTCCATCAATTCCATTGTTGTTTCGTAGGGAAAATGGCTCCACGGGTGCCTCGATGAACAATTGCTGAAATGGATAGAGAATTTGATGAGCTTGCCTCTGCTTTATCCAAAGATCCAAGGGACCAATTGACCTCTGGTATAGATTTATTTTATACATTCAGCACCACCAAATATTTCTCAGTGTAGAAAATCTGATGTATTGTAGCATGTTGCATCAAAAGGAAGTTAAGAAAGCTACTTGACATATTAGTACTGATAGCGATTCCATTAACAATCTCCACGAGAACATGCAAATTCTTAACTTCTTATTTAATTGAATGCACCATTACTTGTTCATAGATCCGAACTAGAGCTACTATGAACGAACACATGGGGTTTGTGTTCCTGCCGGTGTCAAAAATCCTAGTTACTTGCAACTGTGTTCACTTGCATTGGTTGTGTGTTGATGGTACAATAAAAGATAGCCATTTCTGTTGTGTTTAGTTATGTAAAATTTACAAAATGCCAATTTTTGTTTCTACAGGTGAAATAACAACCAGGTTACGTTCATGTGGCTCTCGAACTAACATGCACGTGATCAATTGGATTCAGATGTGGCCATGGATCAAAATAATCAAATAAATGATGCAGCACACAACATTGAAGGTGTTTTGCAAATCTGAAACCTGCTTCTTTACACCATTGTTTATTTCGCTGATTTAGCGAGGCTCTGTTATGATGATCTACATTTATTTCTTTATATGACATAATAACAAGTGCTACATTTAGCATGTCACAACCTGTTATACTAATCTAAAATTTGATTCTTGACACTATAGAGTACAAACATTACATTTAATTACCCTTGTTCTTTTCCCTAAATTAACTAGGCCCCGCTAAGAGTGGAAGAAAAGTTACAATTAATAATCAACTTCGCAAGAGAAGAGCAAAAGGAAAGCATATTGATATAAAGTTCCCTAAAGAATTTGCAAAAGTGTGTGGACAACATGCTAGTTTATTTAAAAGTGAGATCACAGTTCTTGTAAGAACTATACCACTCCAAGTGAAGATGTGGAGGGACATGGATAAGTTTCATGCTGGAACTACTGTAGATGTTTGGAGAAAACTAAAGGTGACCTACTTTTCATATCAAATAAATATATTTGGCATGCAATGGTTATCATTGCATTCGGTGGCTGCTTATTACATCATATCTTTGTTGTACAGCAAAAGTTTCCTGAGCTTTCCGAAGAAGATAAAGATTGTGCCATGAGACAAGTAGAGAGTCAATATAATAATTGGCGTTACCGTCTGCTTCAAGCTTACCGAAACAACAAGCCAAGGCAACAACATGTCTCACCAGAAGATTGGCAATGGTTGATAAGGAATTTGTGGACGGATGATGATTTTCAGGTACATACAACTCATCCTAAATTATAGTCCTGCATAATTATTAATGAAAGAGTAAATTGCACGGCCGGTCCTAAAAGTATTGGGCTGATTTCGTCTGGGTCCCCAAACTATTAAATCGCACAGTTGGCTCCTCAATCTACTTAATCCAGCCCATGTAGGTCCCAAACAGCCTAAGTGGTGTCAAGCAGTCAACGTGGCTGTACACGTACGCCCAAGCCCCCGGTCGGCCACGTCCCCGTCCCGGCAGCCGCGCCCCCAGGCCCAGCCTCGAGCCCAGTCCCGACGTGGTGATGGAGTACCGGTCCCGTGCCCTCGAAGGCGGCGTCTCCCGCACGCACGAAGCCAGTAGCCGCGCCGCGCCGCTGGTGGCCGCGCGTAGCCCTGGCAGCCGCGCCGCTCATGATCGGCGCCCGTGCGTGGCCCTGGCAGCCGTGCCCCCGCTCGTCCATAGCTCGCAGGACCCGGCCGCATGGCAGCTTGTGCTCGAAGGCGTACGCAGCTGCGCCCGGTGGCCACGCGCTCGCCCCATGCCCCAGCGGCCAAGGCAGCTCCCGACGGTGCCCACATCCGGGGAAGGCCGCGCTCACGAGCTCCGGTGACTGCGGCCCAGCTTCCCTCCCCCACGAGCTCGACCGACCGTGCCCAGGCAGCTCCTGGCGTCGCATCTTGGCAGCGCACACGGCGGCGCCTCACGAACACGCCTAGTAGCTCCAGGCGGCCACAGCTTCCCTCGCCCCGGCAACCCACTCGCACGCGATGGCGGCTGCTGTTTGCCAAGGACTACGATAGGGACATGCTAGAGCTAAGGCTGTTCTGGCAGAGGCTCGGCGCGTGGTACCTGGCGATGCGTGAGCTCGCCGCCAGGATTCACGCGGCGTGGAAGGAGGACCAATGGCTCCTGTCGCAATACCTTGACGAACGGAGGAGCCCGGGCTCACCAGAGCCGCTGACGCGGAGCGAGCACCGGCTGGCCGACCTCTTGACCGCGTCGCGCGGGAATGTGCACCCGGCGTCCATGCTCCTACAGGGCGACTTCCATGTCCGGAGGCGGTTGGTGGGCAACCACAAGGAGGTGCAGTGGATGGGGGAGGCCTTCGCGGTGAAGCATTTCGTCGGCGCCAACGCCGTGGGCATCGAGGCCGCGCTGCTCACCTCCGTGGCGCACCCAAATGTGACGCACTGCCGGTACTGCTTCCACGACGAGGATAATCGTTGTGCCATTGTTGGCATATATGCACGCAGAGGGGTACTACTGGGCGCGCACGGTGGAGCGGCAGGTGTCGCGGATGCGGGAGCGGTACCTGCGGCGGTGCTCTGGCAGGACGTGGAGTACTTTGACCTCAAGGTGGGGTCCACATCGGAGGTGATCACCAGCGTCTCCAACGACAGCCTCGTTATGCAGGACATGCTGAGCAAGAAGGTGCCCAACTTCGTGATGAACTACTCCATGTTCCTGGGCAGCTACGCCATCGGGTTCGCGCTACTGTGGCACCTCATGCTGGTGGCGCTGCCGTCCGTGCTGCTGCTCATCATCCCCGGGTTCATGTATGGTCGCATCCTCATCGGCCTCGCGCGCCGGATCAGGGAGCAGTACACCCGCCCCGGCGCCATCGCCGAGCAGGCCATCTCGTCTATGTGCACCGTCTACTCGTTCATAGCCGAGCGCACCACCATGGTGTAGTTCTCCGCCACGCTCGAGGAGTCAGCGAGGCTCGGGATCAAGTAGGGACTTACCAAGGGCATCACCATCGGCAGCAACGGCATCACCTTCACCATCTGGGCATTCAACGTCTGGTACGGCAGTCGCCTCGTCATGTACCACGGATATCAGGGCAGCACCGTCTTCGCCGTCTCCGCTGCCATTGTCGTTGGTGGCCTGTACGTGACCGTGATTTTATCATCAGCCTGCTCTGCTGCATGTTACTCCTAGTCCTAGATGATGATGTGATGATGGCGCCATTAACGAAACCATGCAGAGCTCTGGGGTCCGGGCCGTCGAACGTCAAGTACTTCTCCGAGGCGAGCTCGGCGGCGGAGAGGGTCCAGGAGGTGATCTAGCGGGTGCCCAAGATCAACTCGGACAGCAGCGCTGGCGATGAGCTAGCCAACGTTGCCGGGAAGGTGGAATTCAAGAACGTGGAGTTCTACTACCTGTCGCGCATGGTGGCGTTGGTGGGCGGCAGCGGATCCGGGAAGTCAACGGTGATCGCGCTGCTGGAGCGGTTCTACGACCCGGCAGCCGGGGAGGTGACCCTGGACGGCGTGGACATCCGGCGGCTGCGGCTCAAGTGGCTACGCGCGCAGATGGGGCTCATCAGCCAGGAGCCAGCGCTGTTCACGATGTCGATCCAGGAGAACATCCTGTTCTACAAGGAGGACAGCCACGTCGACAGCATTGACACCGCCTGGGCTGTTTAGGACATACATGGGCCGGATTAAGTAGATTGAGGAGCCAACTGTGCGATTTAATAGTTTAGGGACCCAGACGAAATCAACCCAATACTTTAAGGACCGGCCATGCAATTTACTCTTAATGAAACATCTATGCAATTTGTGAACCAGAAAAGGAGCAACCAAAACTCTATCAATAGAGGAAAGCAAGAGATGGGGTCCAAAGTAGGAACTAGATCAATTGCTCAAATTGCTTATGATCTGGTGAGTAAAAAAATTACCAAAAATATTTTTTTATCTGCTACACATTGTTCTAAATTAGTGAATATATGTTTCTTTATTCCAATGTAGCGAGACCCAGAAACTGGTGAATGGCCTACTGCTATGCAAGTTTGGAGGGCTACATACCAAAAGGCTGATGGGACATGGTCTATTTCAACGGGTGAAGAAATAATGGTATGAACATGTTACTTCCCTTTGTGATGGCATCTTTGGGTTTCACATTTATATCACCTTTTGAATTAGGATTAGGTGGAAGTGGTGTGCTTTTGTATGAAAAAATATCATAGTAGAATTATGTATCACTCTTTCATGGTTATTGTCTCTACAACATAGCTTCTGATGTATTGTTCATTTAATGAATTGAAAATTCTGGCCACCATAATGTGTGTGCAATATATGACATGTTATAGCTCTAGCCATGAACAATTTCGTTTTATTAAGCTGTTTGTAAATTTCATATATTATTTAATTTGTCTGCAAATTTCATTTATTAGATGATATGTCTGCTGAATTTTTTTGAACAGCAGCAACTCACAACATGTGCATGTTACACTATCCTAGAGCAAATTTGTGCTCATACTTACTATTCATTAGTTGAACATTTTTTCTTGTTGTGTAGTATATGGGTTCTTAATTAATTTGTTGTTTCATGCTTTGCAGACCAAACTACAAGAAGTTGTTGGGACACATCAAGAAAAGATATCTTCTGCGCCCCTGTCAATAGTGGAGCACTTCACACTAGTTCTTGGTCGAATGCCAAACCATTCATGTGGTGTCGGCATTCGTGCTGTAAACCGAGTCGCCGGGGAAAGGATCAGATTGCAGGCACAAATCGAGGCTTATGAATAGCGTGAAGCTGCAGCTCGAGCACGTGCAGATGCTGCTGAGTAACGTGAGGCTGCTGAGCAACGAGCACAAGCTTTGGAAGGCCAAGTCTCGACGGTGGTCGAAACAAATGCACAGTTACAAGAAGGGCAGCAACTCCAACGAGATGAGCTTACTTCTTTGCGTCAAACACAGAGTGGAGAAGTTGCGTGTCTAGTGAGAGAACAACTTGATCAACAAATGGCGGATTTCTTTGCACACATTCAATCTGGTGCTTCACAGTCTCCACCATAGAGTTTAATACCTATAGTTGAATAAATTATTTGAGATTTGAAAGTAGTGCGTGAGTTATTTTGAGAGTTCCAAGTGTTATTAATTTTTGTATATTGCTGGATTGCAACATTATCATGGTTAAAGAATTATTGAAATAAATACTATTGGTCTACAGTTGTGAGAATTGTATTGGTACATATTTGTCCAGCCATTTTTGTCACTACAACATGCGTGATAATGATAAATCGTTTGCCACATCATCTATTGTTCCACACAATTGAGGCTTTATCTTGTGAGAAAACTTGTCATAACTAATATTTTCACACAAATGCTATGTTTTTTGTGATGAAATTATCGACACAACATGTCTTATCAATTCTCATAAAAAAATCATATTGTGAGGAAAAGTTTTGCCTCTGTAATATATATGTGAGGATGAGTTACATCACAAATAAAATGCATTTGTGTTGATAAGGCGCCAATTTTTCCCATATAAGCTATGGCGATCAACTAGACACAATTGAAACTAAAATAGTGAGAACAAATTTCGACACGGTAAACTTGTATAATGGCAAAACTTTGGTCACTGATATATAGTCTTTAGTGACCATATAATTCATCACTTTTACAATGGTAACTATGACGACCAAATTGCCATAAATACTCTATAGTTGTATCAACTATTATAACCACTAAAAAACATTATAAGTGGCAATTTTTCTGCCACTAATACATATGTCTTTTGTGGCAACGACTGGGGCCACAAATGGCCACTTCACTAGTGGCACCACAGTTCGTCACTAATGAGTATGGTTATTTGTGGGGAATGAAAAATCATCACTAGAGTATTTGTGAGACGAGTATCTGGTGGGGGATGCACGTTGGCATTGTCATTGGAAGGTTTCTACAACTAGCTCATCTTACTTGCCAAATCAACAACATCATTCAGATGTTTGTTCAGATGGATCAACTTAGAAGCCAACTCAGCACCACGCTTTGCTATGATCACCTTTGCTTGATCTTTCATTGCCTGCGCAAGCTTATCAAAATCTTTCTCCACCAAAGAATTATAATGCGCTAATAGAACTTGGTATTCTTTAGGAAGGGACTGCAATAAAATAATATATGCAATGTCAAACATAGAAAATTGCAACATATATATACATATACAATAATTGCACAATATAAAAATAGGGTCACTGACACATGTAGGAAATGACACTGCAATATATGAAGTGGGGTAAATGAAACATGGAAAAAATTACACTACAACATATGAATGCACATTGTGCAACATGTATGGAAATTATGAAAGGGTTTTGACAAAATCACCCCAATGGCAACCGCAGGAGTATCAACTGGACGGTGGCTAGAAGTGCCTGGGCAATCTAGCCAGGCCTTAAGACTTGGTTGCACGGGCTGCTCTTCTTCTTCTTCAGGCATTGGCGGCGGGGGTGGAATGTAACCAGTCATGGGCACTAGGGTAGGGTAGGGTAGGGGCTGGTCTTTCGGAACTAACAATGAATGAAGATATATTATGTCAAGAAATAATGTAATGACTACAAGAAATGACTAAAGATGAATGAAGATGAAAAAAGGCATCAAACTCACAGGTTGCGGCCCATATGCATTAAGTTGCAGCCTACTCCTGTCAACCTTTTCAATGAATTTAAAGTCATTGTTGGTGACATGGCAAATGTGTAGAACAAAATAATTGATCTTGTGAGTAGCCCGGTCAGCAGGTATGTCAAGGTGTCCGTGTAAGCAATCTATATACAACCAAAAAAACATGAAGGCCCAACATTAGGAAATCGGGCCTGCAGTATATGGAAGCACATGTAATGAAACATGTATAGATAGCTACTGCAACACATGAGGTAGTACCAATGAAAACAGTAGAAAAATCAGGGCTAAAGTATATGGAAACATATGTACTGAAACATGTATAGATATATAGCTACTACAACACATGAGGTAATACAATTGAAACAGTAGAAAATCAGGGATGGAAAACTCACACATGACAAGTAAAGCACTAAAACCAGCCTCTTCAATCCACCCTATCTGATCTTGACTGAACTCGTGGTCACGGATCCTGTGGACTAAAAATCTTGTTGTGAAGGGGTCGCCATTGCCTTTGCCTTTGGTTTTGGGAGCATTAATTCCTACGTAAAAAAGATAAAGAAACAACATATTAAAATTAAATCCGAAAATTGGGGTACATAGTTCATAATAACACATAAAAAAGTAGACACAAGTTGCTACATGTTCCAACACGCAGGTGGACAGCATAGATGCACCGATAACACATCACATTTAAAAAATGAAACATGCCAATATATAGACGCCCTATAGCTGATTGTTGCAAAAAAAATATGAAGAAGGCATGAAACACTGGACATATCATGGTGAAACAACGCAGGACAGCATAATGAAACATATTCAAAGTTTTTATCCAACACTAACCCAGCAGGAATCAACATACATGTTCAAAGTTGCTATCCAACACTAGCCCCAGTAGGAATCAATATACATTTGACCATATATGATAAATAGAAAATTCATTGGAGATGCAATAAAGAGTAATGGCATGTCTGATCTTAAGATTTCAATTATATTCTCTCAATATCTGCAGTCACTGGACATATGCATCTACTGCCTAGCAAGCACCACCAACATACATTGAACACACTATCATCCTGTGTGTTGCATTTACAAATTCTGAAAATGTGCATATGAGATGCTTCAGGTACCCAAGAGCTACATGTTCGACGCCATACCTTGCTGGTCCGGGACCTTCTTCATTGGAGATTTCTTCACAGGGATGTTGGTTCGTCCTTTGCTCGAAGATGCTTGGTCTGCCTTGCTGTTGGGGACCTTGCTCGCTGCCAGACCCCCTCGTGCCCTGCTGTTGGGGACCTTCCTCGCTGCCAGACGCCCGCGACCATGTCCCCGCCCAGCATCTGCCTCCTCGTCGCTATTGCTGGGCGAGTTGCCCCTGACGGGCGACACATCCCTGCCTGATCTCGTATGCATCACTCGAAAATGGTGTTTGGTCACGGTGGAGAAGGAGGAGAGGGCGGGAGGCAGGCAACCAGTGTGGTACATGCACCGCTAGGGTTCGGGTGACAGGCAACCGTCGCAATCCCTATGAAGGCGGGCCGCGCGATGGTCGCCACGACGGTAGGATGGCACCGTGGAGACAGTCAGCGACGGTCGGGGCGGAGTGGAGCGGCACGGTGGACCGGTCGTTGCAGGCAGACGCCGCGGTGGGGGCGTACGGCGAGCGGGCTAGGCGGGCGGCGCGGTGAAGGCTGCCGCGGCGAGTGGATGGCGCCACGCCGCGCAGTGGAGTCCGCGGACGGCGAGGTGGATGCGGCCACGGCCGTGATCTGGTGAGGTGCCGATTCAGAGTGAGTGAGGAGTGGGGAAAACTGTTCCCTGAGTGCCTGGGCCGCCCGTCCGCAGGCCCAGCGAGGATGCGTCCGAACGCGCACGGATCGGCCGGACGTCCTCACCCAATCAATGGCCCTGTTCGCTTCTCTTATAATCCGTCTTTTTCAGCTTGTTTTTTCAGCCGAAACAGTGTTTTTCTCTCACAACAAATCAGCCGGAACAGTGTTTCGGCTTGTTTTTTCAACGAAGCGAACGGAGCCAATATCGTTAAAGTAACGGTCGTGTTTCTCCTCGATCTCTTCCTCACATAATGACGTAACTATTCCCATGGATGTGGAATATGAGCATTGAGCAGATGCAAAATCAAGGTAGCATTCGGGTTCCTTTTGTGAACTCCAACGCTCAATAACACCACTGCCCAAGTCTTCTCCAAATTGCATGGGTAGTTCCTTGGCTTTCCTCTAATTTAAATTTTATTACCTTGCACATCCTATTTTAGATTCAATGTTGCCTTTTTTTTCTTAAATCATCACCGAATTCATTAGTGTTATTCACGTCTGCTGGAGTCTAGATTCATAGTTGCATTTTTTTAATCGCAACTGAATTCATTATAATGTTGTGCATGTCTGTTGGAATATTGCACCATAGTGTGTCAAGCCTCCCCCCACCCCACCCCTCCAAAAAAAAACTATCCGGTGATCTGTTCATGATCTTAGGCTTACACCTCAAGCCACTATAAAACACTTCATTTAATTTGGTTGTTTCCATTTGATGACATCAACAGTGATGCCAAGAATTTTCGGCCATGAACATATATGTATATAGAGAGCGACTCGTTGAGCTTAGGGCTACAGTGAGAGAATAAATTGAGATGGCGAGGGTTAATATCTTGAGACCAGTCGTGATTAAGGCATTAAGCACATGTTTGGGCAGTACGCCAGTACTCTGCAGTCTGCACCAGTGTAGTTGCAGCAGAAGACTGAGCCCTTGTTTAGTTTCATGAATTTGGATTTTGGGGTACTATAGCATGTTTGTTTTTATTTGGCAAATAGTGTTCAAACATGGACTAATTAGGCTCAAAACGTTCGTCTCGTAATTTTCCACCAAACTGTGTAATTAGTTTTTCTTTTCGTCTACATTTAATGCTCCATGCACGGGCCGCAAACATTCGATGTGACAGGTACTGTAGCAACTTTTTGGAATTTGGCCTCCAACTAAACACGGCGTGAAATGATAATAATCATTCACACCAATCTCTGTATAATAACAAGTACGTACATGACAACATCAAACCTAACAAGCCTCTTGTCCACTTAGCTTGTATGGAGCACCCCCCTGTATATTCACAACTTTAGCTACAATTGTCCTTTTTCCCCCTTTTTTTCACCACTACAACTGTCTATTTCAGAACCCAAAGATTTTAGATAGACAGAAGGATACATCGCAAACTCACAATTTTCATCTGAGAAAGAGCAAATTTTGTTTCATCCGTCGTGTTATGTTGGTCAATATCAACTTCAATGTGTGTTCAACATGTTATGTAGGACCAATCACCAAACACAGAGAATTACAAGCAAACAAAAATGTTAAAGGATCCACAAAAGAGATGGTGTCAGCATCCTTGTTTCAAGGAACACGATGACGCCTTTGTTAATTTTGCTGATGCCGGTTCTTTGCTCTCTTCATCTTTGCTTTGAACCTCAGTTTTAATACCAGTGTCTCCACAGTGCCGACAAAGTTGCCGACTGCCATAACCACCAGCAAGATCCCGCAAACTACAACGTGGTAAAAAAATTAAAATGAGGTGTAAATTTCAGATCTGGACAAGTGCCAAGTGCCATGTCAAGATCAAGACAGTTTGACATATCCCTCCACTACCACCCAGATTTTCAAATATTGGTAAAGGCAATAAGATAACCCTCGTCCACAAGTAAATTGGAGGCCAACGGAGGCATCTGCGACTGTTGTTCAACCAGGCCTGACCACGTGTCGCAGTTACTGTTTGGTGGACTCCAGTCTCCGGTAAAGAAATCACCCGCTCGCTCTCTATTCCCCACCTCTTCCTCCTCGATTTCGCTCTCTCCGTCTTCGCCTCGTGCTCTCCGATGTCGCCCCCTCCTCTCCATCCTCGGCACTTTGCCCTCTCTGTCGTCGCCCCCTCCCTCGCCTCCTCCGATCTCATCCCACGCGGCCCATCGTTAGAAGAGCATCCCTCCTGCGTGCTCAGGCGGCGACGACGGATCTGCCCGCCATGCGCGCATCGACATCGGAACCGCACCCGCCGGCGTCGAGTCTACTGCAGCAGACGCCGGCTCCACCGCCGCAGCGCCTTCCTTGTAAGTTCCAGACAGCAATAAATTCAATCCAGGGCAGCTAGACAATCTAATCCTATCTGTCATTGAACTGTCAGTAGTGAAACTGTTGTATCATTCTTGCCTGCCATTCGGAGGCAAGCCCATGCAAAGCTGCCTGAAGAAGCAAATTTCCAACATATGCTTCGAAACCCTGAAAACATGGAGCATCCGAGACCAGGTGCATCAGTGCAACAAACAAATGATATTTGTCCAATTAGACATGATTTATGCATGGACCAACAGCTTATTGTGGACAGTGCCGGCCCTAGGGGTAGGCCAGGAGGTGCGATGGCCGAGGGCCCAAGCGGAGGAGGGGTCCAAGTCCAGATATACAAACCCCAGGTTCTATAGTTTATTAGGCATTAGTAAACTAATAAAAAGAGAGACATAGAACCGACCAGACGGCCTAAAAAGACAACATCGGTATTTCTTTCCTAGTTTTCTTTCCCACGGCCCTCGGGTAGAGAGGAGGCGAGGAGTCACGCTGCACACAGCACACTCTGATTGTGAGTTCACAATGTGCGCCTTACACACGCGGAGCTAGCGAGTCGCGCTGCCGTGAAGAGCTAGACTATCGGAGACACCGACACGGCGCATGAGGACGGCGACCAGGTAGGGCTCCACGACGACGACATCTTGATTCTTGGCTTCTTACGAATTGCGATCACCGATTAGTTGTTTAGGCCCAATGTATTTTTTCCTTTTTATTTTTAATCCAAATTATTTATTTGTATAGTATTCCAGACTTCTAGTACTTTATACCCAGTCATATTTTTCTTCTAATTTAGGTGCTGGAATTTTAGAATGTTACATAAAAAAACATTTGTTATGGGTGAGAAAAGAAAACAAATATATTATTTTTTTAATCTACATTGTTCCTCAATAATTATCATACATCTATAAATATATTGCTTAATCTACATTGTTTCTCGATATTTATTACACATGTTAAATTAAAAATATGTTATTAAATTTGTTTTCGTTTTACAAGTAAAATTAGTACATATATATTATAAGATTTTATACATGGTTAAAAAGGGCCGTTGCGACGAGATCGTCAGAGGGCCCATAAAATCATAGGACCGGCACTGATTGTGGAGGGTTCAAGATGAGTGGCAACTCAATTCGAGAAAAAACCAGGATCTGCGCCATGCTTCGAATTGCAGTATTGCACACACTACATACCTGTAATATGTAAAGGACAGGATATAGCAGCAAGAGCTGCCCCTCACACCAGCTGTCTCTCCAGTGACGACATAACGTTTTGAATTTTCTATATACACTGTTTTTACTATGTGTCTAGATATAGTGTATATATCTAAATACATAGCAAAAGTTATGTATCTAAAAAAAATCAAAACGTCTTTTAATTTGGAATGAAGAGATTATTAGATAATGTTGCGACACAACACTAATTCACAGGTTCACATTCCACCAATAAGCTCAGCCCACAAGATTTCTTTAAAGATAATTCACTGCCTGTTTCTTTTTTAGAGTACTAAATCAGAGAAACATTATTTATTGTTCTTTGCAAGCACCTAGTGAATATCTCCATGCATCTAGTTTCATCGTATACAAATTTCCACTACAACACAAATGGAAATGGAGAATGTTCCTTGGTTTGAAAAAAAAATGTCTAATCATATACAAGGGCCTTTTGCAATTCTAGTTAGGATCATATTTGGAATACTTATGTCAGACACGCTTATTCTATTGGGTTCAAATTAAAAGTTTCCAATGCCACATAGGTTAGCTAGTTTCTAAAATTCAAGCAACAGACCTCATAGAGCTTTTCGAGTACAAACGGCAAAATATTATTGTTTGAGTACAACATTACGGGATTTACCCAAGCGATGAGGCATCAGTGCTTCTTCCCAGAAAAAAAGAGCATATACCTGCTTGCTAGAACAATCAGGATGTCCCTTTATCTCCCATGTAAGGCTAATAAGAGCCATCAGCATTTCTAGATAGGGTGATATATCTCACGCAAAGCAAAGCTTGTGTACAGGTATTGTAACCAAGCCTGGGAAGCAGCAATACATTGTTTATATAGTTCTTGTTGGACAATTCAGGTGATCAGCACTGCAAAAATATTCAAAGAGTATCACAGTATCGACAAAACACCTGGTAAATTTGAACAGCCAATGCTGGAAGGCATCCATCCCATATCCACCATCTTAGTAGGATAGATGGAAACAACAGAAACATATAGGCAGTCCTATCCTGCCAATAGAACAGGTTAAAACATCAACACCATTAGTGCAACAACAGGTTAAAACATTTTACTGCATGTCACTACTGCATGTCACTAAAATCAAACATTACAGCAGCAGCAAGCTTATGGAAGCAACAAGTTGATCCAAAATACTGTGTGGCTCAAGTATAACCTGAGCGTAATCCTTACAATAATACCAGAATAGGATAAGACAGCAACTCCCAAAGTGTACCAGTTAACATCCAAAATAAGCTACAGCTTCCACAAGTTCAGAGGTTACAACGGAATGTTCCAAAACACTAATATCGTGTAACAATACACACTCGAAGTTCTACTGCTTCTATGCGACCTGGTGTCACACAGTGTTAGTCGCTGAATTCTCACTCTTGGTAGTAGGAGAATTCTTACTCTCATCGAGAGAGGATGACACTAGGAGTTGGGGCAATTTTCTTGTCTATTTCTCACACAAGCTCACACAAATGCCATGCCAACCTGAGGGGTTGGAGTTACATATTTATAGGCTGCTAGCCAGCAAAACATATGCCAAGATGCTAGTCTAAGATGCTAGTCTAAGATGCTAGTCTAAGATGCTAATATGTTGTCCTAGCTAAGATGCTGTCCTCTAGTCTAAGATGCTGTCCTCTAAGATGCTGTCCTGCTGTCCTCTAGTCTAAGATGCTGTCCTAAAAGCAGAAAAACAGCCACAAGGACCATGTGAGCAGTACAGCCCCACAAAGACCACACATGAGACTTATCCATCATTCTCCCCCTAAGTCTTGTGCGTCGTCTTGTGGGAGAGTTGAACCATCCCGGTCCTAGAGCAGAGCTCAAGGAACTTGATCCTCCCAAGGGGCTTGGTGAGCAGGTCCGCAAGCTGGTCCTTGGTGTTGATGTAGCTCGCCTTGATGCTCCCTTCCTCCAAACAGCCTCGGATGAAGTGGTACCTCACCCGGATGTGCTTGCTGCGTTCGTGGAACACGGGGTTCTTTGCCAGGGCCAGAGCGGACTTGCTGTCCACCTTGAGCTCCACCGCTCTAGTGTCTCTGCCGAGGAGATCACCAAGCAGTCGAGCGAGCCAGAGCGCCTGAGTTGAAGCGGTGGAGGCCGCTATGTACTCGGCCTCGCAGCTGGATAGGGCCACCACCTGCTGCTTGCTTGACCGATTGCCAACTAACGAGGCACTTGCCGAGGAAGAAGAGGATCCCTTCGTGCTCTTCTTTGGTGTCGATGTCGGCGCCGGGCGTGGTACATTGTGTCATTGTACCAAGACGACGAAGTGTGCCGCCTCAGGCACCTCGGGTAGTAGAGGCCGTGGTCGAGAGTCCCCGCAACATAGCGGATGATCCTCTTCACGACTGCTTTGGTGCTCCGTCGTCGGTCATTTGCATGAACCGACTAACATAGCCGACGGAGAATGCCAAGTCCGGCCGTGTGTGGGCGAGGTAGCGAAGGCTCCCACAAGACGCCGCAGATCTGCGTGGCGTCCACCTCCTCCGTCGTCTTTGTCGCGGCTCGACTTTAGCCTCTCCTCCATCGGAGTGAGAGGCGGGTTGCGATCGGTGAGCCCGGCTAGCTCAACGACAGCGCTTGGCGTGGTGGCGGTCCGTCAAGTGTGATTCCGGAGTCATTCGGTGCACCTCGATGCCCGGTAGGAGAGAGGCCCTAGGTCACTCATCCGGAAGGTGGCCTTCATCTCTTCCTTGAATGCCGCCACCTCCGCATCCTTGGTGCCGGTGATCACCAAGTCGTCGGCGAGATACCCACCACCAATGAGCGGTTCCTCCTCCGCGCCCACGCCGGTAGATGGTCGCCTCGTCGCGGGCTTTGCTCAAGCCCATCCCCTTTAGCGTGGAATCCAACTTGGCATTCCACGCCCTCGATCTGCCGCCAAGCCATAGAGGGCCTTGCGCAGCGGAGCACCTGCCCTCCTTGCCGGGGATCGCAAATCCGGCGGTGGTGCACGAGAGACCTCCTCCTTCAAGTCGCCGTTAAGAACGCCGACTTGGCGTCCATGTGATGAACACGCCAGCCCTCCCGGCAGCTAAGCGCAAGGAGGAGTCGACGGACTCCATCCGTGCCCACGGGAGCAAAGGCGTCGTCGAAATCGACCCCCTCCTGCTGCACGAAACCTCGTGCCACCAAGCGAGCCTTGTGCTTGACTATGGCACCGGCTTCATCCCTCTTCAGCTTGTACACCCACTTAAGGGTGATCGCGCGGTGACCACGAGGAAGGTCAACAAGCTCCCAGGTGCGGTTCTTCTCAACCGCATCCATCTCCAACTGCATCGCGGCGCGCCATGCCACGTGTCTCTCGGCCTCGTAACACGACCGAGGCTCGCCGTAAATCTACGCGCAAGGTGCAAGCGCGCCTCCGGTCGTGAGGCACCGGTCCCGCACCGGTGGTCACCGAGAAGGTTCTCCATCGTCTGCAGTACCGCAATGGCTGCCGCCGTCGTGGTATGCGCGTCGATGGCGCTCCTCGTCGTGAGAAGGCGGATAGCGAAGCTCAACCGGGCTGTGCTCGACACGAGCTGGAGTAGACGTGCCCGGAGAGGTGCCTGTCGATGCTGGAGTGCGTGGCGTTGCCGGCTGTGGTGGAGCCGGCGAAGAACTCATCGCAGCCGAGGTCCTGGCTGGAGAGCGTGGTGCTGTCGGAGTAGCAGGCGCCGGGGTCGGTGGAGGCTCGGGGACTGGGGTAGACGCGCTCGCCGAAGAAGAGCTGCCTACTCCCCCAGCTCCCTCGAAGTGGACGTACTCGACAGTGAAGTCGTCGTACGTCGGAGCCGAGCCATCGTCCACCGCCTTGTCCCACGCCCATCCTCGCCCTTCGTCGAACCTGGCGCCGCGCGCCGTCTTGCGCACGCGCGTGTGTCTTGGTCGAGGATGCGGTAGGCCTTCGAGCCCTCGCGTAGCCGATGAACACTCCCGAGTGCTCTGTCGTCGAGCTTGCCGATGTGGCCAAGCTCCTTGGCGAAGCGCGAGGCGTACCAAGACCCGCGGTGGGGAGACCGCCGGCTTGCGCCCATGCCAAGCCTCGTACGGCGTCCTGCCGTCGAGCGCCTTGGTAGGCGAGCGGTTGAGGATGTAGACGGCCGTCACCACCGCCTCTCCCCAGAAGACAGCCGGCATCCCCCTCTGCTTGAGGAGGGCCCGAGCCATCCCCACAACCGTCTGGTTGCGCCGCTCGACGACGCCGTTCTGCTGCGGGCTGTACGGCGCGGAGTAGTGGCGCTGAATGCCCTCGTCGGCCATGATCGACGACGCGAATTCGACCCGCCGTGAATTCGCCGCCGTTGTCGGTGCGCGCAAAGACGCGCGCAACTGCGGCCGCCTCCGCCTCGCATGGCGGACTGCAGCGCTGATGGCGTCGCGACCTCTCCCTTCTTTGCCGAGGACCATCACCCACATGTAGCGGGAGAGGTCGTCGATGAGCAGCAGGAAGTAGCGTCGTCCTCCCGGTGTGGCGGTGTCACCGGCCACACAAGTCCTCGTGCACAAGCTCGAGCCTCTCCTTGGCTCGAAAGCTAGCCCATTGTGGAAGGAGAGTCGCCTGCGCCGTCAACACGCAGACGCCGCAGAGCTGCTCCACATGGTCGAGGCACGGCAGGCCTCGCACCATCTCCGTGGCACCGAGCCGCTTGGGGCCTCAAAGTGAAGGTGCCCGAACGCTCGTGTTATCGCCACGCACGCCTCGTCGTCCGACGAGAGCGAACGAGACAGAGGGTTGTGCCACCTGCACGTTAAGGGCGTGAGAGTCGATTTGCGCTTACGGATGCCTTGGCAAGAAGGCGGCGACGACGATCCCAAATCCTCATGACTCCGTCCTCAACCACCACGCGCGAACCGTTCTCATCCGGTGTCCCAAGGCGATGATGGAGTTCCTCAACGCGGGGATGTAGTAGACTCCGGTGGCGGCTGTGCTCACCAGACACGATGGTGAAGATGACGGAGCCGACGCCTTGATCTCCACGCCGGAGACATCCCCAAACAGCGGAGCCTCGGACGCTAGAGTCAAGCTCGGTGAAGAACTCCCGTCGACCGGTCATGTGATGGGTGGCGCCCGGTGTCGAGCACCACCCGTCGATCTTGTCGTCGTTGCGGAGCCATTGCCGAGGAGGGCGTGTGCTTTTGGCTCGTCAAGGTGGAGGAGAGCCGCTACGGCCGGTGCCGCTGGAGGTAGCTCGATGCTGGCATGTGCCATGAACAAAGCCGGCTCCTCCTCCGCTTTGTCTGACGTGGGCACGGCAGCGTCGTGGTGTCGACGATCCTTGGCCCAATGGCCAAGGTGGCGCGATTGCGGCGGTGTGTAAATCTCGTGCGGCTTGTACTGCTTCGCTGGCGGCGCCACTGGCGCCTCGCTGGCATCACCCTCGGCACGTCCTCGCGCCCCGGCCTGGGCGTCTCTGCGCGGCTTGCCACGCTTGCGGCCGCCTGTCGCGGAAGAAGGCTCCCCCTTCCTCCGGTCACCTTGGCTGGCAAGCCACTGCTCCCGAGTGAGAAGGAGCTTCCCGCCAGTGGTGATGGGCCCCGAGAGGGACTGTGGCTCATCATTGTCGGCGACCTTGAGGCGACCTATCGCCTCCTCGATCGACATCGTGGAGAGATCCAGCAGAGACTCGATCGAGCGAGCCATCCGCTTGTACTTCTCGGGGGCCGCGGCGGAAGAGCTTTTCGAGAGCTCTCTCCTGTTTTGTAGGTGTCGTCGCCGAATCGCGCACCATCTTCGCAATAGAGTGTTGAGGCGGAGAGCAAAGTCATCAACGTCCTCACACGGCTTGAAGGCGGGTTCTCCCACTCCTTGCGAAGTGCTGTAGTGTGGACTTGCGGGCACGGTCGGCTGCCGCGATCGCGCCGCAGCGATGGCGTCCCAAGCTTCATTGGCAGCCCGCTGGTCGGTGGTAGCGAAGCGCATCTCGGCGAAGCTGCGGCGATGAGAGCATCCGGCGCCCGTCGATCTAGGTCGTAGTCGACGTCGCCGCACCGGACTGCCTCCCACATGTGCGCGCACTGGAGCTTTACCCTCATCACCGCAGCCCACTCGGCGTAGTTGGTCTTGGTGAGGTAGGCCACCCACCGCCGGGACCGACGCCCACGACAACGACTGGAGCCCGTGGTAACCACGGTACCGATCCGGGGAGAGAGCCACGCCGCGCGTGTGAAGGCCACGCTCTCCATCGACCCGTCGGTACCGATCCGGGAGAGAGAGCCACGCCGCTGTGAAGGCCGCGCTCTCCATCGACTTCGTCGCCACCGTTGCCGTCGGGCGCCTCCTCCGAGCGCGCCGCCGCGGCGCGCGCCTCCTCCAGAGCGCCACCGCGCGTCCGCCCTCCTGCTCTGGCCGCCGCCGCGGCGCGTGCAGGCGTGCGGCTGCCCAGAGCGCCACCGCTGCGCGCGCCTCCTCAGAACGCCGCCAGGCGTCCGCGCTGTCTGGCTGCCGCCACGCTGCCGGGCGGCGCTGCGGTTGCGCCTTCGCCGCGCCCGCGCTTCATTTGCCGCCCTCTCTAGCAGCTTCGAGGTCCGCGTCGGTGGTGTCGTCGAAATGAAATGGAGCTGCCCGATCTTTGCCTTGCAGAAACCTCGACCTCCGCTGCCGCGCGCGCCGCATTCACCGCCGCATGCATTGCTTCGCCTCGCTCTGGTTGCTTGCCGGCTCCGCCATTGCCGACCTCGGACCCTTTTGCCGCCCGCAATGGTCTCTGCCGCCGCTTCGCTTCGCGTTCCTCCTGCGGCAAGTTCGGCCTCTGCCGACGCCGCGTGCTCGAGGCGACCGAAGGCCGAGATCGCCTCGCGGACATGACGCGCTCTGGGGGGACTGCGCGTGGGAGAGGGCTGCCAGACGAATTGCTTTCGTCTGCTGGGGGAGTGGAGGAGAGGCGGCCGAGCTGCTACTGCACTGGGGCGTTGTGTGGTTGGGAGGGAGATGAGCGAGGAGATGCTCAGCTCTGAGGATAATCTGACTCGATACCACTTGTTAGTGTTGAATTCTCACTCTTGGTAGTAGGAGAATTCTTACTCTCATCGACAGAGGATGACACTAGGAGTTGGGGTAATTTTCTTGTCTATTTCTCACACAAGCTCACACAAATGCCATGCCAACTCGAGGGGTTGGAGTTACATATTTATAGTTGCTAGCCTGGCCCAAGCATATGCCAAGATGCTAGTCTAAGATGCTAGTCTAAGATGCTAATATGCTGTCCTAGCTAAGATGCTGTCCTCTAGTCTAAGATGCTGTCCTCTAAGATGCTGTCCTCTAGTCTAAGATGCTGTCCTAAAAGCAGAAAAACAGCCACAAGGACCATGTGAGCAGTACAGCCCCACAAAGACCACACATGAGACTTATCCATCACACAGTATTCATCATCAATCCCCTCCAGCATCCTTGACATCAACGGGGAACTCATACTCCTCATCGCAGCCCAAGTAAGAGTCTGACATCAAGTAAATCATGTAATCCTTTCTTACAGCCTCTGCAGGAGCGGAGAACTCAAGTTTCACTCTCGCCCTCTTCTGGAGTGCCACTCTTTTCATTGCCAGTAACTGGTTTGTGGAGCTGTCGCCAATCACCAGCCACCAGCCTTCTTCCTTAGGCTTGGGAAACCTTGGCGCATGAACTGGACCAACCTCAGATGACACGTTAGTCATGTCACGCTCCAGAATTACCTGCACGGTTACATTGTCACCAGCGGTTATATCATCACCCTCACGGACCTCATAGGTCATATCAACATTGGGGAACCGCTTGAAGAATTCAATGATGTCTTGCAGCTGAGAGTTTGACAGCTGTAAGAGATCCCGCATCTCATCGACACCCATCTCAGCAAGATCAAAGATACTCTCGATGGGCTTCCCTTCATTTTCCTGGCACCTCCGAGCCAAGTCCTTTGTAAAGTGTGGAACTTGAAGCAGCACAGAATCCCGATCCCACATGCCTTGTGTCACCATTTGACTCAGCTCCATTGCACTAAGAGCAAGACTAAGCCAACCATTGCTGGATATAACATCAACCATTGCCTGGAGCAACCTATGAGCAGAAAGGAGAATCTCGCGCTGATCAGCTGCCAGGTTCCCGACCACTGTGTGCCTTGAAAAATGGGCTTGCAGCAGAGCATTGGCTTTCACATGTGGATCACCATACTTGGGTTTCTCGATAGAGAACCTCTGGTGGCGAACGAGCCTCTCAATGAATTCTTCCTCACCAGGACGACCCGGAAGCTCTGCATATTCTGAAGCAGATGCTAGAATCTCTAGGAGTCCTTTCACCTTAGTCTTCTGGGTCAGCATAGAACTAAAACGCTCAATAGTTGTGTAGCTAATATAGTAGTATGAAGCAATAAGGCCAAGGTTGAGGGGCTTCAGGTACATGTCCTCCTCTATAGCCACACACTTGCTTGATTCAAGATCATTCAGGACAGTCTCGACTAGCTCAGAAAGATGATCTGAAAGATGCCTGTGACTTACACCCTGAAGATTGTAGAAGTTAGGATTCTTTGTCAACCGCCGATACATGAAAGTCCAAGTAAGATAATCCACAGCATCTTGCTTATTCTCTACAACACCAACCACCACCTCAGCATTCATGTGATCATGCAAGAAATGGTGAAGATTGCTCTCGACAGGAAGGCCTCAAAAGGAACTTCTTGTAGTACTCTTTGCGAGGTGCATGACACAATATAACACATTTCCCTGAGTTATCTTGAAGTGGTCTGCTGGCATGACCCATCATTTGAAGCAGATCTGTAATTGGATAATCGGTGTGAGCATTCTCCCGGCCATCATAATACTGAGTCCCCATGACAACAACCAAATGAGCAGGCAATGGTCTTCCCCAACACATTGTGCTGCTTGCAACACACACTTGGATCCTCCCACCAAGGAACAGCTGGGTTACAAGTTCCTGATCAAGCTCACTTAGACCCTCATGCAAATAGCCTACACCACATTTAAGTGTATTCTTAAGCGTCTCTTCTTCAACACCTCTGGTTAAAGTATCCATCTCATCTTCTGACCCAAGAAGAAATGGTGTTCCAGCACCCAAAACACTAGAGTACGCACACAAGTCCAATGCAGTTAACCTTGCATGCTTCCTTGTCGGTACATACACCAGGGCAGGTTTACTGTTCTTTGCATGCTGTGTGATGGCAGTGTAGGTAGGCTTTGTCAATGCTTGCATCCTTGCCTCAAAGTTTGCTATATCCACACCCTGGATATGAATTTCCAATGGCACAGGTCTCACTGCTGGAGGGAAGTTGAAAAGGCCATGAGAGGTGGCACCAATCCATTCACCGAGATCTTTAGCATTAGCAAGTGATGCTGAAAGTGCTACGATCCGTATGTTACTGCCTATATGACTGGAAATACGCCTCATCCTAGATACAATGACTTCCAAAACATGTCCCTTATCAGATCCAAGTAGATGAAGTTCATCAACTATGAATAAGCTGACCTGTTGGATGTGCTTTCGCTGTTTCCACCGGCGAGACAGTGCATCCCACTTTTCAGGAGTACTGATTATGATCTCACCTTTATCCAGAAGCTTCAAATCAGCTGCTGTTTCACCAGTGAGCTCAACTACCTTGGCAAACTCTCCAAATTTCCGCTCCCAGTCCCTGTATCTTTCTTTTGCAAGAGCTTCAATGGGAGCTATATAAACAACCCGCATGTTGCTCTCACCAGACACTTCCCTCTGGTGGTTCCTTAGTATAGCAAACTCCGCACATATCGTCTTCCCACTGCCAGCTGGCGCAGCGACCAACACACTGGCATCGCTGTTATACAAGACAGTGAATACTTGAGTTTGGATGGGATTGAAATGCTTAAAAGCACTATAAAGGCCCTCGTATCTTGCATTTCTCAATGCACTAACAGGTAGAGGCTGCAGATCAAGCAATTCAGTTGGTGGAGCATATTTTTCTGGTAGAATTAAGTGCCTAAAGCACACAGGGAGAATTGTCTGAGAACCAAGCCACTTGTCAGACACAACACGAATGAAATACTGAGGAGGCAGTGGCTCATATATCAGCACTGTGAAGTTCAATGTATGATCTTCATCAACATACTGTTTCTTAAGCATGAAATATTCATGGTGAAGAATGTACTCGCCATCATTATCCTCAACAATAACCCAAAAGGGCTCCACATATCCATGTACCTTATCATCCCACTGGAAATCAGGTGTAATTGTCAGCTCAAAACCCAAAACTGTACGAGTAATGGGCTGGACATGGGCTGAAAGATTCAGCTTTGGTAACTGGTGGATGCACTTGTGCAGCTGCCTCCCCATCTTGGGATAGCGGATCAGTTCACCAATTTCTTGTGAGGACAGATCGTAGTACCTCTCCCAAGCCAACTCCTTCTTCTCGAGTTTCATCAAGATCTCCTTTGGAATTCCAGTAAACTGCCGCAAGGGAGTTTGGACACTCCACATTTGTTTATCAACCATCTTGCAAAGATTCAGCGCTTTCTCCGCTAGTTGAGTCCATCCCCTCTTCAAAACAATCTCAAATAGTGCTCGTAAGAGACGGCCAGCACTCTGCATTACAGAAGGGGGGAAACATTAACTATACAATACAATATAAGCAAGAAACTCGGGTTCAGAAAGAGCAGTAAGTAGGTGAAACCATGCAAACGAATTATAAATTATAGTTGACACAGAAAAGATGGCGCTACCTGTCTGATGTAGACCATATCAGAACTAAGAGAAAGGCCTTCCAGTTTGAACCTAGAAATATATGCTTGCAGCAGAACATTGATCTTTGCACTGGGTTCCTCCAAGCTCTCTTTCACAGGTATTGGCACACGATCCAAAAGCTTTGCCAGTTCCATTTTCTCATCAAGCCTGACACCTACATACTTAAATTCTTCACTAAGAGAAAACAGTCGGCACAGTTTGATATCACCCATTGTAGGTTTTAGGTACTCATTGTATGTTGAAATAGTTCCATGACTGATATAGTAATAACTGGCAATCCTTCCCAGGTCAGTAACTTGAAAGTATCCTGTTTTCCTGTCATACTTTATCAGATTGTTCCTATCCAGTAGATTTGCAGCGGAATGTATCTGCAGCAGAACAAAAATACAAAAGATCAAGAACAGAACAGGCTAGTATGCTGTAACATCAACAATATCTATGCAATATCATGGAGCAGTAAAATCAACGACTGGTATGGAATAATTGCAAGCCCAAAACTTCTTCTATTCAGCAAAATACTTCAGCAAAACAGGATTTATATCAGCAACCTACATCTTCTCTTCTAACAAAAAAAAAAGGTTTGAGGACCACAGTATCATTTCCTCCAAGTCATGTTTGCATAAATACAGATATAGATATTATACTTTCTGAAACAAAATTCTTGTACAACAAGTTGTAACACGTCTCTATCAAAACAAAATTACATGCATTCAATATGTGTACCTATGAGAAGAAAATTGTCATTTCAATATATGTCTATCATTACCCATGCTACATTATTATTATATGCACATGTCAATTACTAATATTTATGATGTGTAATAGGTACCATTAGATGAAGCATGGAATATATTTTCATAATACACCTATTTGGAGATACAAATGCTGATAATAATTTCTACGAACCTAGTCAAACTTAAGAATGCTTGATTTAATGGAAACCTAGAATGACATTCTTTTTTGGGACGGAGGTAGTACCGCACATAATGTGCAGGTGGTACATACAAGCAAGGGATACCTACGACCCTGGGGTGGGGTGCGTGTGTGTTTGGGGGCTGTAGCAATTCATTATATGCCTTGCATAACCCAGATGACATTACCATTACAATGCATGTGAAAGGGTGCTAAATACAAGTATGTGATAGTAATAAGATGAGTGCAACCACTACACATGCAGCAACAAAGGAAAAGGAACAATAAGATGACGCCATCCTACACTGCAAGTGCTTAATGTACCTCTGGTAATTAGCTAAGGATACAATTGCCCTAGTAGCGGGTTCGAAGCAGCCTCTCCGCGGATTTGCGGGGGGAAGGCTTGCCTCGGTTTTTCCCTTCCCCAGACCCCACTCATGTGGGAGCCTCCGGCACTGGATCTGCCCTTTTTTTTAGAGCAGCAGTAGGCACTGAAAGTAAATGTTTTTTTAAATAGCATTTAAAACTGTGCCCCCACACAGTGAACCCATCTCTTAGTGCTAAGTACACCCTACTGCAGAGAGCTATTGATAAATGATGCAGGTTAATATGGTTATTAACTACAAGACTTTACAAAGCAGTTAAGAAATATTTTGCATGTGCAGTTGTGAGAACCTATGGAGCAGGTGACCTCTTCAAATAGATTAGCGAAATAAGATGATACTTTAGCAATTAGATCACATTAACACAGGCAAGGGCCAAAACAATATTGAGAAATAAAACAGTATAAGGACGTGCAAACTACCACAGAACTTCAAAAACTGCAATTCACTTACCAAATCAGCTCTCCTTTCATCAAGCGTTTTATCACTCTCCAAGATATCTGCTGGCAAACCATACAATGTTGGATTGCGGAGCATCCGAATATAGAGGTAAGTATAGCCAAGCCACGAGCATGCTTCACGAGCATTCTGAATAGTCCCCAGAACAATCTCTGCATTCAATTGATCAGCCAATTTGGATATGAACTGACTCTCAATAGGCAGCTGCTGGTTCATAAGAGACAGGTAGAACTGCAATTCACTGTGGCCAGTCAAGATTATTCCCTCTCCATGTGTATCATACTGAGGCCTTCCTGCACGACCAAGCATCTGCATAACATCCAGAGGGCTTAGTTCTGTCCAAGCACCTTTTTCTGGGTTGTAAATCTGCGTACCCTTTATGATAACAGTATGTGCAGGCAAATTGACACCCCATGCAAGGGTAGCAGTGGATACAAGTACTTGAATGTGCTTCTCAGCAAAAAGTACCTCAACAAGCTCACGGTCAACCCTTGCCATCCCAGCATGATGAATAGCAAACCCATAAGGCAAAAGGTCTTTAAGATCATTGTTTTTGACAAGTTCAGCATGAGTGCCAAGGATCTCTTGGCTTGCACTCTCGTTCTTCAGAAAGCGGCTGACTGTGTCATTTGCCAACGCCGTATCTCTGATGGCTTTGGCAGTCTTTGCCGTCTCCTTCCTTGAGTGTACAAATATAAGCACTTGATGCTTACCAGCGGCAGCCATAACCTTCTCATAACAAATCTCATTCATCAGCTGCATCCTCTGTAGTGGCTTCCTCACAGTGATCCCAATGTATTGCTGAGCAAGAGGGCAAGGTCGGTAACTGTTGTCAAAATAGAAGAGGCTTTCTTTGCGAACGCGCAAGAATAATGCAACATCTTCATAGTTTGGTAGAGTCGCAGAGAGCCCAACCAGACGGATATGCTCCTTGGTCGTCTCAATCTGCCTGACTGTCCTAGCAACAATGCTCTCCAGAACAGGCCCTCTGTTATCATGTAGCAGATGGATCTCATCAATGATTAACAGCTTCACCATTTGAGTATAGGTTCTGTCCCCTGATTTCCTGGTCACAATATCCCATTTCTCAGGTGTCGTGACAATAATCTGTGTTTCATCAATCTGTTGCTTGGTCAAGTTCTGGTCTCCACTGAGCTCCCTAACAGTAACATTGTAACCTGCCAAACGCTTCGACAAGTTTCCAACGACTTCAGCAACCAACGCTTTCATCGGGGCCACATAGACAATTTTGTACTTGGTATTATCAAACTGTCCATCATCCTGCATATGCAGACCGATCTGCTGAAGGATGGTAAGCACAGCCACGTTTGTTTTGCCAGCACCAGTCGGAGCACAGAGAAGGATATTGTCTGGTTTGAAAAGAGCAGTATCATAGACCCTGCTCTGAACTCTGTTCAGCTGGGTCATCCCATCGAAAGCTGACCGTGCAAACTCTGGCATATCAGATATCTTGACAATCTTCTCCCCTGTTTCATAAGGCTTAGCCTTCAGTGCTGGCACATGAACCTCCTCATATCCCTTATGAGGGGTTCTAAACGATCCAGTCGGCAGTTCACATTTCTTGTTAGCCATAAAGAGACCACCCTGATGGAACAAGAGGCTTTCGAGATCAAGCAGCTGTCTCTGTCCTTTCAGCCATCCACTCTCCATGTCCCACTCAGCTGCCCTGCGGTCCCAGGCACCATCAGCGCCAGCAGCAGCAGCATTGTTGAGGAGCCTCTTCGCCTCATCCCTGATGCTTTTCTCCAGGTTCTTCTGCCTCTCCTTTGCAGATGCTCTGGTTGCATGTAGCTGCTCCAATATTGGAGCCAAGCTTGGGTCACTTGCCATCTCTTCCTCTATCTTCTTCCTCTGTTCCTGATCTTCGGCCCTGGCTAAGCGGGTGCACCAAACAATCTTGAGACGGTTGTGCAGCAGCAACTTAATGAGATCAAACTTCCCATAGTCCAAGAGCATGATAAGGCGATTCTCGACGTCTCTGTCGTCAGCAATGATCTTCAAGATATCCTCGGCAAGCTTCTGGCTCTGCTGGGCATCAATGTCCCCATCCCCATATGCCTGGGATATCTTCCTCTGGAGCCAGTAAGCATCGATGTCCTGAACATTGACAGCCAGCCCCTGGTTGGCGTTCTGCATGTCATCATCGTCTAACTCACCGCCCATCTGCATACCTCCAGGACCATTCAACTCAGCCATGTCATCTTCGTCATCCTCATCCAGCTCATCTTGCACCTGGTAGGCACAAACACAAACATACGGTGGTAAGCAAGTAATGTCGGGGTCAAAGCCAAGTAGTCAGTTAAACAAATGCATAAAGGTGTACCTGATCAAAATCACTCTCCTCGTCGTCATCTTCAAACTCGACAGCAACACCGACATCATCATCCAGGGTGGTGCCCATGCCGTCGGCAGAAGGCGCACCGGCAGCATCACCGGCCACCGCATCATGAAAGTCGGTGATGAGCTTGCCGATGGAGACAAGCTGGTCAAAGAGCTGGCTGGAGATAGGGTTGAGCAGTTGCTCAATGTCCTTCTTCTTATCAGGGTTCTTGACCTTGTCATTCTTGAGCGTGGCGAGCACCTTGTCAGCAGCCCCGGCGAGGACGTCAAGGGGCTGGCCGCCGAGCTGCTGCTGGATGAGACTCAGCAAGGCCTCGTAGGCGGCGCGCGTCTCCTTGGTCTGGGGCTTGTAGACGGCGTCGTCGGTGAGGGAGAGGACGGAGACCTCCTGGGCGGAAGCGGCGCGGCGCCTGCGCTTGGCGTCGCGACGGGGGAGGTCGGGGTCGACCGCGGCGGCAGCGTCGCGCTTAGACTTCTTGGTGCGCGACTTGGAGAGCTTCTCCTCGAGCTCGGGCGGCTTGTTCTGGACGGCGCGGTCGCCGAAGGACCTGGAGTCGATCCTGCCCCAGAGCGTCTCGGGCTCGCCGGTGGGCTCGTGGGTGTCCCGCGGGCGGGAGTCGGTGGTGAGGACGAGGCTGGAGTTGGCGCCGTACTCGTACTGCTTGAAGCGCGCGTGCGCCTCGGCGCCGCCGCCGAGGTTGGACATTGCAGCTGCGGCGGAGGAAGGTGGGTCGGAATCAGCAGGACAAATTATCGAATCTGAAAACCCTAACCATCTATTCTGGAGAGCCAAGGCAACGCAGCGCAATAGGGGTGGAAATCGAAGCAGAAGAGGAGCGGCAGTGTGGGGAGAGAGCAGAGACTCAGACAGGTATACCTTTGGTCGTGCGGCAGAAGGGTCCTCCTCGCGCTCTCCCGGCGGCGGCGGAGGACTGTCGCGGCGGAGTGAGTGGGGTTAGGGCCTAGGGGTTTACCTTCCGGCCTGAATCTGATTTGATTCGATCTGATGGATGGAAAACGAAAGCGCGAGAGCTTCGCGGCAGAGAGCTGACGAGATAGGGGTTTTTTTTTTTTGAGCTGACGAGATAGGTTGTAGACCGACGAACCGACTTGGGCTCAACCGACTTTTGGTTATTCGGCTGGCCCAATACAAGTTGGCCCATTAAATATTGCTCTAACAATGATGATGGGAGATCCAGGCCCAGACTTGAGCCCGAATCTTAGAAATGCTGCCAATTTCATTAATTTCGTAGATTTTTCCTCAAAAAATCGTAGAGAAGAGAGATTTAAAATCTGTGTAACCAGGATTACAAAGGCCAACTCTTGCACTCATAGATACGCTTCCTCCTTGATCTTTGCGAGCATCAGGGCCTTATGATAGTAGGCGCAACCATTATCAATGGTTATGCTGACAGATGTGTGAATGTGCGCAAACAGCCTTATGACAGTAGGCGTGACCATTCCATTTTTCAGGATTCTTGATTTTTTTCATTAGAAATGATTGGAATTGTCAATTGTAGTTCCAAATACAATAGACTTAAACGAGCAACCCAGATAGTATGGTTTTGATTCAACCCAATTCTAGAAAACAAGATGTTTTTTTATTCAGCCCAATTACGCAAGGGGGACCCTTCCTTAGATCATCGCCCTCCTAAACTTAAACAGGAGGTGGAGGAGGACTCATAGCAGCGGAGTGAGAGGGGTTAGGGGTTTGTCTTCCTCTACCTGGATTTGATTTTATTTGATATGATGGATGAAAAGCAGAGTGGGAGAGCTAAGCCCTAACAATCTAGCAGAGAGCAGATGATGCCTGCTGAGAATCAGGTGAAAATGGTTTTAGACCCAACGGTGATAAACTTTGTGCAGTAGTGTGGGTCACACCCTTACAAAAAGTTCACATGTTTCTAGGTTCTAGGGTGGAAAAGGGCTAGTAGAGTGAGCACATCTCCTAGTAAGAATGTGGCCATTTTTTCTTGTCCATCACATTATGTATGGGTTGAACCTCTTAGTTGCGTCAAGAACATTCTTAGGCAATGGCATGCTAACAACGCATTCTATAGGAAATTAGTGCAATATGTCAAGAGTAGACAATGGTATTGATGGCCAAATAGGCCTTACCTATAATGGGCTGACATGAGGGGTGACAACTTCGACATGACACGATAGCCATGTCTAGGACACTCCCCTAGATCGTAGTGCAAGGACGAGCACAACATTATAACATGTCATCTTGTTAATAAGGGCCCAACCTCTCATCTACATCCCTTGTGTGGCCATACCCGCACGTTGGTACGTTGTTGTTTCCGTCCTCCTAACCTCCCTTATCCCTCTGTCTCCACCGAAGCCACTCCTCTCTACAGTTCTATATCGCTGGAAAGTTGCACAACGTACCACCACTCGCTCTCTAATTTCTCTCCGCGTGACTCCTCCGAACCTCCTCGTGCTCGCCCTAATCGATCCCATGATGGACATGCAATGACTTCTCATGCTCGATGTGTTATATGTGCCAACAACGAATTCGTCCTCTACGGACCAAGATCTAGTGTTTGGCGAGATGAAGGGTCTGTTTGGTACGTAGTCATAACTTGCCACACCTAAAGTCTGGTGCGTTGACTCGATTGGGCTGGCGTTTGGTTCATAACCATAGCTTTGGCATGCCACAATTGCTCAAGCTTGTTTGTAGTCTCTTGCATCAGATTTTCACACCAAAAGTCTTGCGAACTATTTTGTCGCCGAACCTCCAGCGCGGCCATAACTGTGGCAGGCTGAGGTAACCAGCCAAACAGGGCCGAGGTCTCTGGTCCCCCACCCCACTACAACAAAATTCATGAAACATGGAGGATGATTGTGAATGGTTTGTGGCTATGAATGTTTAGTACGTTGTAAGTGTGATTTGGGAATTGTGAACTTTAAGATCTATCGACCTATGGACGCACTTGTGATTTTATCAATGATTTATGTGGCTGATTAGGCTTGCTATAGGCGTGTCGGACAATTGTGCTCGCATGGCCATGGTTAAGGTTGCCACGTGCAGTACCTAGGTCTTGACGAGTTGACGGGCAGCATGGCACGACACGGTTACCTAATCACGTCGTGACTGAAGGAAGGAGTTCATAAAAGCAAGGACGGTGAGGAGTGACAGAGAAGTGCACCCAGATAGTCAGATGGAGGAAAATATATGGATGCACGAAAAAAAAAATACCGTACTTTAATAATATTGTAAAGAAGATCAAAGATGCCATATTTTAAGAGGAGAAGCAGGGGTGAATCCGGCGCTTATTACATATATACTACTACCTCACACTAAAATAAACTTAGCCGAGAAACCAACCTAACGAACGCAACAACAGGAATACATGATAACGAACACACAGAGAGTACACAGTTCATGCAGCCAATCACCCTCATCCGCACTCCATTGCTAGCTATATATAGCTAGCTAGTTGTAAATGGAGCACTTCTTCCTGATCTCGGCGTCCGCACCGGGGCTGGTCTTGACCTCGATGCTGCCCATCTTCACCATCGCTGCCGCGAACTTGGTCTCCCACAGGTTCCCCGAAGAACCGGCCACGTAGGTATCCACCAGCGGCTTCGTTGCCGGCGAGCTCAGCGCAGCGTCCGAGTCCAACACCACGTCATCGTCGTTCACGTTCTGGTAGTACTGCACGTCCATGGTGTCAGGGGTCTTGTAGTCCAGCGCCACCTTCGTGTTGCCGCCGCTCCTGCACTTGTCCCTGAGATCCTTGGCGAGGGTGGCGTTCATGTCCGTGCGGTTGGAGACGAACGCGCAGCGGGCCTGGCCGATGGTGTGCGCCCCGGAGAGGGTGACCATGTCGTCGGTGTCGAGGCCCTTGGCTGCGAAGAAGTTGTTGAGCGCGTCGAGGTCGCAGAACGGGCCGGGCAGGTTGTCCGTGGTCTCGTTGGCGAGCGAAACGCGCCCGTCGTAGCGGCCGGCGGGCATCGCGAAGGAGCTGATCCTGCCGCCGCTGAGCACGCTGGACGCGTCGCGGGCGGCAAACGCGAGGGTGTCGGCGCACGAGACGACGCCGGGGCAGGCCGCCTCCAGCGCCGCCTTGGCCGCGTCGATCACCTCGAACCCGCGGAGGCTGTTTATGTTGGGCAGGCCGAACATCTCCGTCTGCTCGCTGGAGCCGCTAGTGTTCCTGAGGAGGACGGAGGCGTCGCACCCCCGGACGAAGCAGTCGTGGAAGAAGAGGCGGATGAGGCCCGCGCCCGTGCCGGGGTCTTTGCTCACGGCGTCCTCCACGACCTTCCTCACGATGTCTTCCGCGTTGGGGCACGCGTTGCTGTTGCTGCTGTTGTAGTAGCCGACCTTGAGCACTGACGCTGAGGGGGCAGGGCCCTTCTTCAGGGGGTAAGAGGTCAGGTTTCTGGGGCAGATCAGGCCGCCGCCCAGGAGCGATGGGACTGGGCGAACCCACCCGCCCAGGCAAATGATGCTGGCGCCATGGCAAGCCACTGGCCCGAGCAACGCAAGCAAGGCGACGAGGGCGGCAAGCTTGGCATCCATCTTCTTTGCAAGCTCTCGATCGATCGGCTAGCTAGCTGTTGCGTTGGTTTCTTGTCTTGCACCAGATTGTGTGTGCTTTTCTCCATGGGCAATGCGTGTAATTTATAGCTAGCTCCTGCTGGGCGAGGAGAGCGTGGCACTGTCCACTGTCCACACGGTTCGCGGCGGTGCACGTCGTACGTTGGCGACGACGACGACGGATGCGAATTTCACCGAAGGCAGCGCGCGGATGCAGCAGGGACCGCAGCTGACCACCTGATCTATTTTGACCGTCTGATTTTGACTCCGGAGGTGGTTGTGATTTGGGTGTGAAAACACTAGACCCTGGTGCGTCTGCTCTAATAACCCCTTATTTCTAGCAAGTTGGGTTTGCATATTGTATTGTACTGTTACCTGTTAGATTAGAGGTGCATTTTATGAACTCCTCCACAAATCCAAAAAAATTATGGTCCTATGCGAGCAGTCATCACCTGCAAAAGTTTATAATCATACTTTTTGCACAATTTTATTTGACTGGTGAACCTTTAGGTTCTATCAGTATGAATTTTCTAAATAATATTTTCCAATGCACAAATATGTTGTGCCCGTACTATTAAATTATTTTTACCCGTGTCCGTATGGTCCATGTAAATTAACAAAATTGATTATCATATAAGAGGCATATATTTATACGTGATAATTGCTTGTAAAGTAAATAAATTATCAACAATTGTGGATGGAAAAATGCCATGTACACTCATTTTGGGACACACATAATTGAATACTTACGCGTGTGTGTGACTTAGGGTCTATTTGGATTCTTTGTCTAAAGTTGAGGAGTAAAACTTTAAACCACTATAACTCACTTTTGTGGTCTAAAATTTTTATGAGATTAGATAAATATTTAGACAACACTTTAGACCTCCTGTTTGGAGCCCTAGAGCTAAAATAGTCTAAACTTAAGCCGCTAAATTTTAGACCATGGGACCAAACAAGACCTATACACCAAACTTTAGATTAGTTTAGCCACTAAACTTTAGACCACTTTAGCTCTTAAGGCTCAAAACAAGAGGTTTTAAAGTGTTGTCTAAAATTTTAACAATTTCACAAAAACTTTATACCACACAAACGAGCTAAATGGATCTAAAGTTTTATCCCTTAACTTTATAATCAACTAAATTTTAAACCTGAGAATCCAAACAGACCATTCAAACAACAAGTACTGAAAGTCGTAGTCATGCCGTGTGTCAGAATATTGTGGACTGTTAAACGGTAAGGTTAATAATGCATGCACAGCAGAGGGCGAATAATCAGTTATAAGTATGAAACCACATGACCTATCCTGTTATAGCTTTATGACCTTTATTTAGTGCACTGCCACATCGTACCAAATATTTAATCTTACGTACAAATAGCAGTTGATGCATGCGTATATATGTCTACGTGCAATGCACAGTAGTTTGAGCATTGCGTGCGTGTTTCACGAGTATATATGATGATGGGTCTTTTTTGAGGGCTTTGGCTTCTCAACGCACCATTAACATTAGAGTCAACTTTTATTTAAAAAAATAGTAGAGTCAACTTGCTAACTCATATTATCTTAAAAATAAAATAAAATAAAATAGAGTAACCAAAAGACCAGTTTGGTAAAACTTGTCTTCCTCTTCTTTCAAAAAAACTTGCCTTCCTAGTTTTCGAGCTTCACTTCTTGATTCTCCAATTGATTCTGGTGGTAAGCAGGGTGGTGAGCAGGTGAGAATCAATTCTGAAGTGATATATTCTAGTGGTGATTGAACGGAGAGCAATGGCAAGTGGTGGACAGTGGGGTTTTTTTAGCTCTTGGCTCGTAGTGTAAATGAAGAAGTGATTCTCGTCAACTCCACACCAGAATCCAGTTGCATTTTAAGCATTTGGTAGGGATGTGTAGAATCCACTCTGAAGATACTAGGAGAGCTTTGCGCCTCTGCCGAACTGGCCTAACATGTTAGTATAGAAAAAATATGTAAGCATAGACACATGAATCATAAAAAATGTGTGAGCTTAGCTCTTCACGAAGAGCTAGCTTATCATTCTCACTCCATACTCAATAAAACATTCTATGAGATAGCCGTTTTAACATTGTTGGAGATGCCCTCAGATTCACATGCCATCCTATTTAGATTTATTGTAGCACAGAGCCGATGCCAACAGCTTAGAACACCTGAAGCCGGTGAAGCCCACTTCTGACTTCACCGTCCCTTGGAAGTCATTGCAATCACTACTGGAAACTCGAATTGCCCTGTGGGTGACGAATTTTTCTGTGCGTTTTTTTTCTGTACGCATAGAAAAATTACGATTATTCTGTCGGTTCCAAAATATCCTGACAGAAAATACGAAAACCCACAGAATAATTGTATGATTTTTCTGTGCGTGACAATACACACGGAAAAATCAGTACTCACAGAAAAATGCAATTTATTCTATCGGTTCTTTAAAAACGCACAGAAAAAATATACGCACGCATAGGATAAATAAAAAAACAAAGAAGTCCTAACCCTAACCCGCCGGCCGTCGCCCCCAAACACCCTCGCACGCACGCACTCGCGGACTCGCCTGCTCGGCCTGCTCGCGGACTCGTCTCCTCACGCACGCTTGGCGTCCCTCCTCCCCTTCTTCATTTGGCCCCAGGCGCCGTCCTCCCCTTGGCGCCCGCCCTCCCCTTCTTCTTCTCCCGTGGCGACCGCCTCCCCTCCCCTTCTTCACCCACCGGATCCGGCCCTCCTCTCCGGATCCGCCGGTGGGCTGGTGGCCGTGCGGTGGGGTGTGGTGGCGGCCGGCCCCCCCCCCTTCTTCTCCCCCCGGGCGCCCTCCCTCCCCTTCTTCTTCCCAGTGGGCGCCCCTCCCTCCCCTTCTTCACCCCGCCGGATCCGCCCTCCCTCTCCGGATCCGACCGGTGGTGCGTGGTGGTGGTGGTGGTGGTGGTGGTGGTGGTGGTGGCAAACCTCCCTCCCTTCTTCTCCCCAGGCGCCCCTCCCTCCCCTTCTTCTTCCCCGTAGGCGCCCTCCCTCCCCTTCTTCTTCCCGTGGTGCCCCTCCCTCCCCTTCTACACTCGTGGGATCCGCCCTCCCTCTCCGGATCCGGCCGGTGGCTACGGTGGTGGCTGGTGGCGGGGCGTGGTGGTGGTTGTTGGTTGTTGTATTTTTTATGTGCAATCTGTGATGCAAATTCCCATTTCTGAATCATTGTGATTATTGCAACAAAAATCACCATCTTTAAAATTTGAGATTGCACCGCATAAATTTAGTTTTATTGCATTGAGTATGTTTTCTAGTGTAATTTGTTGTAGTCAATGCCATTTGGTATCGACTTGCGGTCATTCTTTGTGATTGTGTCTCGAAACATGGCGAGAATACAAGGGGAGCGGATCTTGCGATAATTGGTTGCTTATTTATGAGTTTCCAGTTACTATATGCCCGTTTACATGTTACGATTGTTCTAATGATCATGACTGAAAAAACTGATTGTATTTTCTTTCTTTTTGGTGAAAGGGATGGAAAAAAGGCAAAGCATGGAGAAACAAAGCGAGTGCCTTGGCTTTTGTTTTCTTTGGGCATGTTTGTGGTGATAAATATATAACTATAGGCAAGCCATAGTTTTCTTAGCAAGGGCACGCATACAGTTTCTTGCTTGGATGAATGCTTACGCTACACTTTTGCCACACGGACTAAAAAGAATTGCATGGTAGGAGTATAGAACAAATTTTTGCTTTACCTTGTTGTTATGCATGGTTATATGGTTTGACAAAGAGGGGTGCCAATCTGTGATAGGAATCAAGCATGCCTTTTGTCTATATGCTCATTTATTCTCCGGCATGGAGCTAATATGCCTCGAAAAGCAATTGTACAAGGAGGTGGGGCCGTGGGGGTGTGTAGGCTGCTTGTTGATCATAGGTGGTCATGATTGAAAGTAACAAAAGGGAAAAGAAATGCTTTGTCAAAGGGTGTAGGGAAGGAGAAAAGATACTTATGACCACAAACTAATGGCTATTGTTAAGCAAAGTACCCTTTCTTTAGGGTTTGGTCTTGATCTTTTCCATTCGGGATCGACACGTTTCTTGCTCGTTTGAATTGTAGTGGCGTGGTGGAGCACATTACACTTGTGACCCCTTTGCATCCCCCACCAAGGCCTCCATTGATACTATTACTACTCAAGAATCGCTTTCGAGAATGGTAGCATCGACAATGTGAGCCCTCATCATGTGGCTCTCTGTTAGCTAATCATCGCCACCTTGTGTGAACACTGCCCGAGATGAAGGCGGGCGCCGACTTAGTCACTTTCATTGTGTTAAGGCGGCGCCGACTTTGCCCCCTATTTGTGATCTGATGAGTCATTTGTAGGTGCAAAGCGCCGCATGGCTCACACGCAAAGATCTTTGTAGAGAGCAGAGGCGTTGGCCGACGCAGAGTCACCCTACAAAGTTATCTAGTTATTGTGCCAAAGGCATGGCGCGCACATGGACTAGATAGTTAGAGTTGTATAAATAGACATGTATGACAACTCAGTAAAGAGAGCTCAGATTTGCCATCACACAGACAGGGCCTCGGCTAACGTTGTTGTCTTGTATTGTGCGTGCTTGCTCTGTTCTCCCTTCTTCTTCTAGCTCGATCCATAGTGTGTGGGTACGGACACAACCGGTATAGTGGTCTGGGAAGACTAGTGGTGCAGTGCGGGAGACGGGAAGACTAGTGGTCAGTGCGGAAGACTAGTGGTGCGGGAGACTAGTGGTGCAGTGCTCGAAAGACTAGTGGTGCAGTGCGGGAGACTAGTGGTCTGGGAGACTAGTAGTCTGAGACTAGTGGTCTGGAGACTAGTTCACTATCGCCAGACGGTGATCTCGTGGGCCAACAAGTGGTATCAGAGCCGTACAAGCGCCGTCGTCATTCTAACCAATGGCGAGGACAGGCGGTTTGGAGTTGGACGATGGCAGTGGCACTGTCATAGCTGCCTAGCCACTACCGGAGGTAGTTGTCCGCACGGTGCGGGAGGTCAGCGGCACCACTTGGCCGACACTGACTCGCACTAACTATGGAGAGTGGTCGGTGACCATAAAGGTTAAGCTCAGAGCCCAACGGCTCTGAAATGCTGTTGACAAGGGCACCGACGTGGAAGAAGACGATATATCGTCGTTGGAGGCTATCCTCGCGCTTTGTCATCCGGCGGAGTATAGGGAACCGTTGGGGACGAAGAGCTCAGCTAAGGAGGCGTGGGAGGCCATTTGCGGCGATCTTGCGTCGATTCCGACCAGCGCAAAGAAGGCAACGCCCAACTTCTAAAGCAGGAGTATGCAAACCTCAAGTTCAAGGATGGTGAAAGCAGTGGAGGACTTTTCCCTCCGCTCAGAGGCGCTCATCGCAAAAAGTGAAGAGCCACGGCGTCACCATCGACGAAGAGGAGGTGGTCTCCAAATTCCTCCACTCCGTCGTGCGGCAAAGTACATCCAGATCGCTCTCTCCATAGAGGCGATCTTTGGACTTGTCCACCCTCACCATTGAGGATGTGGCGGGGACATCTGCAGGCGGTGGACGGCGCTGAAGCGGCAGCGATGCTTGAACGGCGATAGCGGAAACTCCTGGCGGCGGAAGAGGAGTGGGCTGCTTGGCGAAACTCCGGGAAGGCAGCCTCCTCCAGTCGCGGTGGCAACGACAAACATCACGGCAGGGCTTCTTCAGAGAAGAAGCAAATCGACTCCAACGCCTGTCGGTATTGTGGGAAGATGGGCCATTGGGCATGGGAGTGCCCAAATCGCAAGAAGGAAAAGAAGGCTCAGGCTCATCTGGCGAAAGCCGATGATGAGGATGAGGCCACTATCCTTATGGCGACGTTCTGTGCACTGCACGACGTCGAGGCCATGGAGAGGGAAGAGGCGACGACGGTGGAAGGATCTAGCAAGGTCCTGAAGACCATCAACCTCGACGAACCATGCGCCCAAGTCCATCTTGGGCATGTGGGCGTTGACCAGGAGCAGCGGTGGTATCTGGACTCTGATGCCAGTAACCACATGACGGGCTCCAAGGACTCCTTCTCCGAGCTCGACGGTGATGTTACCGATACGGTGAAGTTTGGTGACGGCTCAAGGGTGGCTATCCAAGGGCGCGACACCATCATCTTCAGATGCCAGAATGGGGAGCACCGCGCGCTAACGGATGTATACTACATCCCGCAGCTGCGTTCCAGCATCATCAGCATTGGTCAGCTGGATGAGAGCGGTAGCGAGGTTCTGATCAAGGATGGCGTTCTGAGGATCAGAGACCGGGACCAGCGACTTCTTGCCAAGGTGAAGAGGTCCACGAACCGGTTGTACTGCCGCCGACCGAAGGTAGAGCGGCCGGTTTACTGGCGGCAAGGCACTCCGAAGGAACCGTGGGCGTGGCATGCCCGGTTCGGACATCTCACCGACGCCGCTTGGTCGGTGGGGAAGATGGTCCAAGGGCTACCCCACATCAAACACGGAGGTGAGTGTGTGTGATATTTTGCTCGGCGAAGCGAGGAGGCTACCTTTCCCAAAGGCGGCCAAGTATCGCGAAGGAAGCTCTTGAGCTAGTTCACGGCGACCTCGTGGGCCGATCATGCACCGCTACATGCGGTGGTCGGCGGTACTTCCTCCTACTCATGGACGATTGCAGTCGCTACATGTGGCTGCAACTCCTAACGAGCAAGGACGAAGCGGTAGTGGCGATCAAGAAGTTCAAGACGCGCGCGGAGGCCGAGAGCGGCAAGAAGCTCCGTGTACTGAGGACTGATCGGGGTGGCAAATTCACTTCGATGGAGTTTGCTACGTACTGCGTGGATCAAGATGTGGGGCAACATCACACCGCGCCGTACTCGCCACAACAGAATGGCGTGGTGGAGCGACGGAACCAGACAGTGGTCGGCATGATGAAGGCCAAAGGGATGTCGTTAAAGTTCTGGGGAGAGGCGGTGACCATGGCGGTGTTCATCCTCAACCGCGCTCCAACCAAAGCCCTAACGGGCAAGACGCCGTTCGAAGCTTGGTACGGGAGCAAGCCGAACGTGTCATTCCTCTGGACATTCGGTTGCATCAGCCACGTCAGGAAGACGAAGCCAAACCTCACCAAGCTGGAGGACAGGAGCACACCCATGGTGTTCCTAGGCTACGCGGAGGGTATCAAGGCGTACTGGCTCTATGACCCATGCGGAGACAAGGTGACTGTCTCGCGCGATGTTGTGTTCAACGAGGAGGCAGCTTGGGACTGGCACAGTCCGAGCACGGGGGAAGCGGGAGGCTTCACCAACACCTTCGTCATCGAGCATTTGGTCATCCACGGCGGTGGAGACGCTGCGGAACAGGTGTCACGCACTCTGGGAGGAGCACCGAGCACTCCAGCGGTAGAGTCAAGCACTTCTAGGGCGGTCTGAGCGAGCACTTGGGAGGGATGCCGAAAGCGCCCGAGAAGAGTGTCGAGCACTTCGGAGGGATGCCGAAAGCACGCCAGAGTGGAGCCAGGAGGTTCTGCAGTGGTGGCGACCACTTCAGGACGGGTGCCGAGCACTCCCATGGCGGAGCCAAGACGTCTTACTGTGGTTCCGACCACTCCAAGACTGAGGCTGGGCACTCCTACAATGTGGTCGAACACGGGGAGTTATGACGAGTAGTCCGAAGCGATGCAAAGCGCCAGCACTTCAAAAAGGGGCACTCCGGCGGAAGAAGGAACTCCATCACCCCCAATCAAGTTCACCTCACCTCCAAGTGACATCACTGAGTTCGTGGACGCCTACCACGAAGGTGAGGAGTTGAGGTTCCATAGTCTGGACGACATCGTCGACGGCACAGTCCCTCAGTCTGGCGGGTAGATCGCTCAATGACGAGAGCTGCTACTACTCGTCGGTGCGCAGGAGAACCACCACGTTCGCGCTTAGCGAAAGCGCGATGAAATCTGGCGACGGCGTCTTTGGAGGAGATGAAGGCGATCGAGGAAAACGAGACTTGGCAGCTCGTCGATCCACCTCCAGGATGCCGTCCAATCAGCCTGAAGTGGGTATACAAAGTCAAAAGGGACGAGCTCGGCGCCATTTTCAAGTACAAGGCGCGCCTCATCGCCCAAGGCTTTGTCCAGCGCGAGGGCATCGATTTCGAGGAGGTCTTTGCACCAGTAGCGCGCATGGAGTCGGTCCGTTTGCTACTTGCTTTGGCGGCAGCAAATGACTAGCGCGTCCATCACTTGGACGTTAAATCGGCTTTCCTCAACGGCGAGCTGGCGGAAACGATCTTCGTCAGGCAACCTCCAGGGTTCGCTGTCAAGGGAGAGGAGCACAGGTGCTCCGACGCAGAAAGCGCTCACGGGTGAGGCAAGCCCCTCGAGCATGGAACGCCAAGCTTGACACCACGCCGGGCGAGCTTGGGTTTGAGAGGTGCGAATCGAGCACGCCGCTCTACACGCGACGACGGGGGAAGGAAGAACTCATGGTCGGCGTGTATGTAGATGACTTAATCGTCACCGGCGCGCGCACGGAGGATATCAACAGCTTCAAGCGAGAGATGGCAGCTCGTTTTCGAATGAGCAATCTCGGCGCTCTCTCCTACTACCTCGACATCGAGGTGAGACAGGGGAAGGAGGAACTCACGCTCGGGCAAAGCGCGTATGCCTCCAAGCTGTTGGAGAGGAGCGGCATGGTGGAGTGCAAGCCATGCGTGACTCCAATGGAGGAGCGGCTGAAGCTGACGAAGGACAGCACCGCGGCGAAAGTAGATGCAACACTCTACCGGAGCATCGTCGGCGGTCTACGCTACCTAGTCCACACAAGGCCGGACATTGCGTTTGTCGTGGGCTACGTCAGTCGCTTCATGGAGGGTCCCAGAGAGGATCACTGGGCTGCGGTGAAGCGGCTACTACGCTACGTCAAGGGGACGGTGAATCATGGAATCATCTTCCCAAAGACCAGGGGAAGTAGGCTGCAGCTCACGGTGTTCAGCGACGTAGACATGGCGGGGGACATTGACGGACGACGGAGCACCTCTGGCGTACTCGTCTTCCTCGGGTCAGCCCCAATTTCATGGCTGTCGCTGAAACAGAAGGTGGTGGCGCTATCTACGTGTGAGGCAGAGTACGTGGTGGCGGCCACAGCGGCGTGCCAAGTTGTGTGGCTACGCCGGCTGCTGGGTGAGCTAACCGGCGTGGAAGCTCATATCACCCACCAGCACTGATGGTGGACGACCAGCCCATCGCCCTCGCGAAGAATCTGGTTCTGCACGACCGGAGTAAACACATCGACGTGAAGTTCCACTTCCTCAGGGACTGTGTTGATGGAGGGTAGATCATCATCGAGTTCGTCGAAACTGCTCGGTAGCTCGCGGACGTCCTCACCAAGCCGCTCGGACGACTTTGACTCACGGAGCTGAAGGAGATGATCGGCATGGAGGGGGTACAAGGGTTAGCAGTAGGATTAGGGGAAGATTGTTAGCTAATCTACTACCACCTTGTGTGAACACAGCAGATGAAGGCGGCGCCGACTTAGTTTTCACGTGTGTGAACACACAACAAGGAAGGCGGCGCCGACTTTGCCCCTATTTGTGATACGATGAGTATTTGAGGTGCAAAGCGCCGCATGGCTCACCTGCGAAGATCAGTAGAAGCAGGCGGTGGCGGCGTGAGAGTCGCCACTGTCAGTTATCTAGTTACTATGCAAAGCATATGGGTATTTGCACATGGACTAGATAGTTAGAGTTGTATAAATAGACATGTATGGCAACTCAGTAAAGAGAGCTCAGATTTGCCATCACACAGACAGGGCCTCGGCCAACGTTGTTGTCTTGTATTGTGCGTGTTTGCTCTGTTCTCCCTTCTTCTTCTAGCTCGATCCATAGTGTGTGGGTACGGACATAACTGGTATAGTGGTCTGGAAAGACTAGTGGTCTGGTCTGGGAGACTAGTGGTCTGGGAGACTAGTGGTCTGGTCTGGAAGACTAGTGGTCTGGGAGACTAGTGGTCTGAGACTAGTGGTCTAGAGACTAGTTCACTATTGCCAGACGGTGATCCCGTGGGTCAACAGCTTCATCCCTTTTCCCAGCTGCATCCACCCTTGAGCTGCTAGTGGCATCTTGACTGAAAACTGATGTGAATGGATTAGTTGTAAATAGCTGCTGAAATGTCAAGTTTGGCGGCATAGTACTATTTTCCATGTTTATATTTTGTAAGCTTCAATTCATCATTTGAGAAACCATCATTTTCTTTATTGCAGATGAGGGCAGGATATGATAAGCAAAGCAAAATATGCACTGCAGAAGTCCTTTGCATTACAGTTTTTCATTGGAGGGCAGGTTGTGATGCAAGGTACAAAGATATACTTGAAGCTGTAAACCATAATGCCTGACCCTGCTTAGCTCAATTATGGTCCACCAGAGGACGTACTAGTCCTGGTTCAATGTACTGTGCCTGCTATAAGTTCATGCGGTGCAATTGTTGCAAGGAGTGATGTGAATCACAGATACTTTCGGGAAATCGGAAGAGCTTGATTTTAGGGTATGTTTAATTCCTTTTTTTAGTAGCAGAACCTTGATTCTGTCATAGTGTCATCTTCTTTATAATTATCAAGAATAAATTATACTTAATTGTGGTGCAGAAATATTATTAACCTTTTTTTTCCATTTATCACTGCAGTATGTTTTGTTTCTCTGCTTCCATGGGATTTAGGAAAGCTGCAACATGGAAACCAATGGACTACTGAATCTGACCTTAGCATCATATAGACTCTGAAAAAGATAGGCTTGGGTCCTCAAGTTCAGTGGCTAATCAATAATCAGTTGTCAGAAATACCTATTTGTCATCATTTGATTGCAATGTCTATTGATGATCATCTCTTGCATTCTGTAATCTTGTATTACCTACCATGCTTCTTGGATCCTATGAATGAGATGGTAATGTTTTTGAATGTATTGATGCCGGAACATTTGGACATCATCTACATGTAGCCTGGATGCTATGAATGAATGTGCTGAACATTTGGACTCCATCTTTATATGTTGTGATGAAATTACTGTATGAACAGTCCATATTTTAATATGTTGTTGCTCTCTGTTTCCAAATAATTATTGTATCTAATTTGCTGCATAGGTAAGTGTATATTATTACATTGGTGGTCTGTTAACTTTTGATGAGAAAAATACAATTTTTCTATCGTTCACCTAACCCGACTGTAAAAATATATTTTTTCCTATGAGTGCACCTATGCAACTCGACGGGACAACACTAATAGAAAAAATAATTTTTCCGTCGGGTTTTTTTTTTTTCGTGAGGAATAATGCACATAAATTTTATTTTTAATCTGGCGAACACAATTTTTTTCTGTGCGTGTAACACCTACTGAAAAATTGTTTCGACAGCGAACACACACAGAATAATTGAATTTTTCGTCATTATATTTCCGTGTGTATTTTTCTCGACGGTATTTGTATTTTTTACGTGTTTTCGCTTTTACAGAACAATCTGAGTTTTCAATAGTGAATAGTGCCAAAAGATAGAGAAGTCTAAGCCACAAAAAGCTATGTCAAAGAGGTCCGTGGTTCGAAAAAAAACATGAGTATGAAGGTGGAAGTTGCACAAGAGCACTCACACAGTTCAAATTGAAGACATAAGTGTCTTGTACACCTGTACATGGTTCTAGGAGTAGGTGTGTTTGATAGATGTTACACATCATTTACTACCCTGCATTGCATGTATACGTACTCCTATATACATACTTACACATGTAAACCATACCCCTATAAGCACTCCTAAATGATGAAGACAACTACCATGGACAAAGTCACATAGGTAGCTTGTTGTCATCTAGCACCGAAATAATAATTAGTCGTGTTTTGAGTATCCCATGTCAAGTTGGAGGTTTGAACTTAGATGGTAGGCTCTATGACAAGAGTCATAACCAACTAACCTATCACAAAAATTATATATTTTTCAAACTTTGGATGGTTTAACTTAAACCAGACTAGAAAAATCTTATATTTAGGACATGTAGTAATAATTGCTCGTCTATTTTGTACTACCTTCATTCTTCAATACTTGTCCATAATAGCCCATGAGGACAGACGACAAGAAAACACTAGTTTTAAAACAAAATCAATGTGAAATGGCCATTCTACCTCTAATAAATGTAATGATACAACTTCTCTTCTATTGAAACATTTAATCAGGGATGAGAGTGAAATACTGCATCAACTACACGCTTAATATTCTTAATGGACAAGTATTGTGAAAAGTTTTTTCCTAGAATCATGTACATGTGTAAAAGAACGGAGGGAGGAGGTGAGTGGCCGGTTGGTAGTTGAGAATATGATGATTCAAAAGCAACTAGGTTTTTCGGATGTATAAATATAAATATAGGGTGCAAACGAGGGAGTATACCGAAAGCAAGGTTTTCATGACACTACTATTGAAAAGATTTTTAGAGACGGCTTGTAAGCCTCTGTAGAGATGGCTGAGTCAACCGCCTCTACCTCTATGTCTCCAAATCATGATTTCTAGAGGTGGCTGCCCCAACCGCCTCTAGAAATCGATTTTTAGAAATGGTTGTCGTTCCTAGCATCTCTAAAAAGTGATTTCTAGAGAGGTGGTTGGATTTCTCAGCCGTCTCTAGAAATATTTTCCCACTAAAACTGAAAATTGATATTCCAAATCTTGAATATATATAATACGTATATATAAAATTATATATTGAAATGCAACAATTTGTATAACATTATACACATATATATGCACATTGTGCAATCAAGGTGTATACAAATACACATGTTCGATTCATACATACACTATAGTCATTAATTAGTAAGCTGGGTTAGTAGACTTGATGGAGGGCTCTATAGATCAGATAGCTGGAAATTCAGCCTCATGGCTGCCTCTGCTCTAAAAGAGCTCCTTGCTAAAAATCATTTATATAGTAGTGTTAATAACAATAGAGAATGTTTTGCGAGGCTGATGGACTATGCACAAAATTTGAGGAGCAAAAGTTATCTTGGCCTTGGCTAGTACCATGCTCATATCCGTTAGTGAATTGCATTTTCTCACCACGCTGTGCTTCCTAAACCGTGACCATCTCTCCTTTTTTTTCTTATTTTGTTATGGGTTTTCACACTTAGATAATAGAAAAATGTAAGAAATAACTTTGTAAAATAGAAACAAGCGCAAACTTGTATAAATAAAATACTAAAAATAACAAAAGTTCAGGTCGGATTAATACAAGTCAACAATCCAGAAATAATTCAGCTGATTTTTTCATTTTTATTTTGGTTTATTAGATTTTTTATTTGAGATTGAAATTCAAATAATGTAACTCTCTAAATAATCCTCAAATAATATATTATATCCAAATCTATACCAGAAGTGGAGGAGAGAGAAGAGAAGTGGGTTGTAAGTTTACAGTCAATTGATGCACAAGAAAAAAAAACTTTGTGAAAAAAATAGGTCATAGATAAGTCAACTACTATACAAGCGGGCCGGTAGGTGAGCTATAAATGTAACATACAGCTAGCAGAGAAGCTATATTATTAGCCTTGGTCTTATGAGTTAAAAAAATATATAGAAGACGAGTCACATGGCTGCACACACGCCACGAGTCAAACGAGCTAAGATGGTCAAGTCATGACATGAGTGGTGTGAGTGTGTGACGCTAACGAGAAGGTTTATTTGCAGTTTCAAACTCAAACGGCATGAACGAGATAGGACGGTTAGGTCTTTTTGCAATTTCAAACTCAAAGCGAGAAAGATGAGAGTGGGTGACATAGAACGACCTTATAAAGCTAAAAAAAAGTGAGAGATCAATTGACTGATGAAGAGAGGAAGAACCGAGGAGGGATTTATTTTTACTATTTAATATAATAGTTGCATATATAGATCAGTAGATGTAGATATAGATTGGCGTAAAAAGAGTTACATATATGAAATAAATGCAACAACAAAACAATGAACCGACTGACCGACACATGACACACGCAGTTCAATGTAGGTTATCTATCTATATATCGACGCCGATGGATCACAGAGACAACGCAGCCAACCGCAGCAGACACTGGCTAGCTAGCTAGTAGCCAGGAGTCTAGTTGATTTGCGAGCATACCTTCCTGATCTCGGCACCGTAGCCGGGGGTGGTGATGACCCCGATATTGCCCATCTTCACCATGGCTTCCCCGAAGTCTTTCTGCCAGTTGCTATAATCGCCGGCTTTGGCAGTCACCTGGGCAATCGTCTCGTTGGAGTTGAGCGCAGCGTCGGACGCGAAGAGCACGAACTTGTCGATGTTCTTGTAGTACTGGTTGTCCAGGACGTCGGGGGTCTTGTAGTCCTGGTTCACCCTGGTGCTGGGGCCGCCAGCGTTGCAGGTGTCATTCGGGGTGCTGGCGTAGCCGGAGTCCATGTCCGACAGGCAGCCGGTGAAGAAGATGCAGCGGGCGACGCCGACGCTGTGCGCGGCCGAGAGCGTGACCACGTCTCTGAGGTCGAGCCCCTGGGCGGCGAAGCTGTCCTTGAGCTGCTGCACGCTGGAGCCCGGCCCGGGCAGCTGGTCGGTCTCGTCGGCGAAGGACTCGCGGCCGTCGTAGCGGCCGGCCGGCCGGCACCTCGTAGTCGATCTTGCCGTTGCTGAGGATCTTGGACGCGTCGCGGGCGGCGAAGGCGAGGATGTCAGCGCAGGAGACGACGCCGGGGCAGGCGTCCTCCACCGCCTTCTTGGCCGCGTCGATCACCTCGAAGCCGCGCAGGCTGTTTTGGTTGGGTGGGCCTGTCTTCTCCGTGTCGTTGTTCCCTGTCGCCGTCTTGTCCAGGAGAACGGAAGCGTCACACCCCTGATGAATGACTGTGCAACAACGGTCAGTACGAGACGTACGGAAGGTAGCTTTACTTTTACTGCTTAGGCCCTGTTTAGATCTCACCCAAAATCTAAAAATTTTCAAGATTCTCCGTCACATCAAATCTTGCGGCACATGCATAGAGCATTAAATGTAGGTAAAAAGAATAACTATTTGTACAGTTTGACCGTAATTAGCGAGACGAATCTTTTAAGCCTAAATAGTCCATAATTGAACAATTTTTGCAAAATACAAACGAAAGTGCTACAGTAGTCAAAAGCTAAAAAAAAAATCACATCTAAACGGGGCCTTACTGTACTACTGAAGCACAAATTTTATTTGCCCGAACGAAGGCGTCGTGGAAGTGGAGACGGATCAGGCCCGCGCCAAGGCCACGGTTCTGGCCAGACGTGGCGTTCACCACGGCTTCCCTCACGAGCTGCTCCCCACTAGGGCAGTAGTACGAGGTGCCGCTTTTGCTGTAGTAACCGACGCTCAGGCCCTGGCCCGGAAAAGGGTTGGGGCCCAGGAGGCAGACAGAACAGGGAGGACACGATTTCGCTACGTGAAAAATAGTTTATAACAACGGGATAATTTTTTTGTATGGGCGACTGGTGATGAAGCCGCCCCTACAGTGGCGTGTTCGGGAACTACGAGACCAGCCGCCCCTACAAATGGAACAGCAGTGGTGGCTGGTGATACGAGCCGCCCCTACAAATGGATCGGATTTGTAGGGGCGGCTCACTCACCAGGCGCCTCCGGTATTGCTATTTGTAGGTGCGGCTGGTGATTGAGCTGCCCCTACAAATGCCCACGTATAAATACCTGCGATTTGTAGGGGCGGCTCAATCACCAGCCGCCCCCCTACAAATTACCCACATATAAATCAAGCTGCAACACATTTTTCCTTCTCGGGTCACTCACTCCAATCCGTGAAAGAAAGGTGAGAAGGCCTTGGGCACCTCCAAAAAATTGTTCTACTAAGGAGGAAAGGTTTTGGTCTCAAATCCTTTGGTGGAGAGGTTGTGAACGGTAAGAAAATGCTATTTCACATTTTTTTGAAGTTTTAATGGTTGGTTAGTGAGTAATTAGAGTTTTGCTTTTCTCTCTCTTCTATGGTGCTTGAGCTACTTATGAAGCAAATTAGACCCAAGTTTTGAATGTGCTAGGGTAAATTAGGGAGGGGAACAAGATCATACCCTTATTTGGTCCATGTTTCTTGATTTTAGTGAACAATTAGTTAGTTTTATGGATGTTTCATGTGCATGTAGATCTAGATCTAGGGTTTGGTTTTTTTTATTAATTTCGGTTTTGTAAATTTGTGTTTGATGAAACCAGACTAGGGTTTGCATGAAAGATGTTGGGTAAAATATAATTGTTGCTAATTATTGTCTTTGAAATTGTTTATTGTAATCAATAAATATGTATTTTAATTATTTATGGATAAATGGGCCATTAATTAATTTTCTTCTACCATGGTGTGTTTGTATGCTTCATGTAATTATATTTGATTTATATTCATATATATCTGAAGTATATATAATTATTCTTAAGTAATTATTAATTTGATTCATTTTTATATATATCTGAATAAGTAGTCTTTTATATTTGTTTTGTTGTTGTTGTAAAAGATGGAGTACAGGAACTCTTGGATGTATGGTTCGTTAAGGTTCAAGGCAGGTTTCCGTGAAGAGGTGGATAAATTTATTGAGGTCGTAAAGAAGCATGCAACGACATTGACAGAGAATAAGAATACAATTATTTGTCCCTATAAAGATTGCAAGAACCGTATGGCATGGACAGATGTGACTATCATCAGATCACATTTGATTATGCGAGGATTTGTTGATGACTACACAGTGTGGATTCATCATGGTGAAGCGGTTATTGTTAACGACGAGGATGAGGAGGAATACAATGACGAAACCCTAGAATCCATGCCCCAATATTCAGCAAAGCTTGATGCACGAATGGATTCGGAGTTTGGCAATGAACAAGGTGGTGATGCTGGTGGTTGGGATGGTAACGACGAAGGTGGTGCCAATAATGATGGTGGAGCACGTGTCGGGGATGAAGATGATTTGGAGGACATGATTCGAGGCTTTAGACCAGAGATTTTACTAAATAGCCCGAAAGGTCTAGAAAATTTGGAAAGGGTGACAAAAGCATCGAACGAGACTGTGTATGATGTTGAAAAGGGCTGTCCGACACATTGGACATCGCTATGTTTTGTGCTTGAGCTACTCATCCTGAAGGCTAAGTACGGCTGGTTAGACTGTAGTTTCAATGATCTATTGCATCTCCTGTCATGGGTGCTGCCACAACCAAACTCAATTCTCGCCAACACATACCAAGCGAAGAAGGTCATAAGTCCATTGATAATGGGGGTTAAAAAATCCATGCATGCCCCAACCACTGTATACTTTTCGTGGCGAAACGTTCAAGTCACTGGATAAATGTCCCTGGTGTGGGGCCAGCCGGTACAAGAACAATGACCTTTACGGTGGGGACGAAGCCTCCATGGAGAAAAAGATAAATAGGAAGGGTACAAAAAAGGTGGTACAAGAATCTCAGCCCCTAGAGGACACTCCATTAGGCAACGATGCAAAGCAGAGAAGAATTCATGCTTTGGTAATGTGGTACCTGTCAGTTACCGACCGCTTGAGATGTATCTTCCTAAACCCTAAAGAAGCCGCACTCATGACACGGTGGGATGATGAGCGCAAGGTGGATGATGATAAGATTGCACACCCGGCTGATTGTAGTTAGTGGCAAATGTTCGATGAGAAGCACAAAGAATTCAGCGATGACCCGAGGAATGTACGGTTTGGCTTGAGCACCGATGGAATGAATCCCTTCAATGAGAGGATGAGCGACCACAGCACTTGGCCAATGATCTTGACCATATACAACATCCCAACATGATTATGTCAGAAGAGAAAGTACCTTCTCCTCACTATTCTTATTTATGGCCCTAAACAACCAGACATTGATATAGACGTGTCCCTCGAGCCTTTGATGCAAGAAATGGAGAGTCTATGGAGGCATGGGGAGCCGATGTACGATGCGTTCCGAAAGGAGGATTTCATATGTAGAGCAATAATATTTGTTACTACCAATGATTACCCCGCGCTGTTTGCTTTATCTGGATAGATCAAAGGGAAGACGGGATGCTTGGTTTGCTTGGATGGTACTACATGGGTGTACCTGGATGCATCCAAGAAGATAATTTACCTAAGGAACCGATGCTTCTTAAAGACAAGTCACAAGTACCGCAGCAAATTGTTTTTTAGATTTTATGACAACACCCCGGAGATTGAACCCCCTTCGGAGAGACGTCATAACGGAGACCACGTGTACAGAATGGTGAAAAACATACGCGTCGTCTATGGAAAGAAGAATCCAAATGGGACGAATAGAGATAGAAGCACACCTCCCGTCGAAGGCGTGCCTTTCAAGAAACAATCGATCTTCTTTCAGTATCGGCCTTATTGGCCAGACTTGGAGGTCCCCCATGCCATTGATGCTATGCACGTGTAGAAGAATATCTTTGAGAGTCTTATTGCTACCTTGCTAGATACAAGCAAGTCAAAGGATGGTCTGAAAGCATTGAAAGACATGGTGTAGTTAAACGTGATGCCACAGCTTCACCCGGTACCTGAGGCTAATGGAAAATACACTTTGCCCGTGGCGTGCTTCAACCTAACACCAGACGAGAAGAGAGCTATATGCACTTTCCTGAGGGGGGTAAAAGTCCCGACTGGGTTTTCAGCGAATGTGAAGAAGCTAGTGTCGATGAAGGACTTGTTACTAACACACTGCAAGGCTCATGATTGTCATGTGATGCTGACAGTGTTTCTATCTATTGCAATCAGAGCTATAAAGCTAGAGTTCTTGAAAATGGCCATCACCCGCATGTGCTACTTCTTTTCGAAGATCTCACAGAAGACGATTGGCAAGCAAGAGCTGAGTGACCTACATGAATTTGTGGTGGAGACACAAAACCAACTAGAGATGTGTTTACCTTCTGCTTTTTTTATATAATGCCACATCTCATGATTCACATGGTTCATCAGATACAGGCGCTGGGCCCTTGCTACTTGCATGAAATTTTAGATTTTCGGAGGGTAAGCAAGAACTGGTAAAAAATGCTTTCAGAATGATGGGAGAGTCATTCCAACGTTGGAGGTCGGAGCTCAACATGAAGTATATCCAAAAGGGGTTAACTCCCTTCAACAAGTTCGGCAAAATGACTCGTAGTCAATGGGAGGAGCTCGTGGCTCAAAAGACTTCACCAGAGGCATAGGAGCTCAGTGCCCGTAACACCGAGCTGGTGAAGAGGAACAAACACCACCATCATCTAGGCCCCGGTGGCTACTATGCCAAGGAAGAGTTGTTTAGAAGATGGACGAAGAGGCTGCAGCTGCTGAGAATATCGATGTGACAAATTTGAAGGTATGCTCAAGGAATTAGATATATGCGAGGAGTACAGAATCATCTGACGGTAATCTTAAGTTTGATAAGCCGGAGACCTAAGAGGCAGTATCATGGATACTGAAATATGCTGAAGACAAGGAGAAGGGCTCATTCAATCCTTCTAGAGAGAGGAACGAACTTAGCCTTGGCTTGGGAAACAAGGAGCACACAGGCCGCACTAGGGGGCTAGGGAAAAGGACGACCTGGAAGTAAGGATTCAAGAGCACAGCACATATACAAGAAACATGGAAGAGACAGGAGACTAATCTTGAGCTCCAAGTGAAGGCTCTAGTTACTGAAGGCGCTAGAGGAGCAAGGACCTCTCACTGAGCCACGGATATTAGTGACGCCGGGAGAGGCTGGCATTAGTTGGCAGCCCTCCGAAAGTTTCTAGCAGCCAAGGTTCCACTGTAGCCACAACCCTCGTAGATCGCATCCGGGAACCAACTAGTTGCACCTTGGTGTTTCTCAGCGGCCGGCAGAACACTTGAAAGGTCCTAATATGGATAGAGAGGGGGTGAATAGCCTATTTAAAAATTCTACAAATCAACTAGAGCAATTTTATTAGTAAGACAAATAGTGTAATGCAAACTTGCTCTAGCTCTACGAGGGTTGCAAGCCACCTATCAAACAATTCTAGTTGCAATGATTACTAGACACACAACTTGCTATGATACTACTCACTAAGAGCTCTCAATCTTGCTACACTAAAGAGCTCCACTAGATGAACTTAAATAACAAATCAAGCTCTCAATTCTAATTACACTAAAGAGCTTGCCACAACTAGTTTGCAAGAATATAAAAGAGTGAGTAGGGTGATTATACCGTCGTGTAGAGGGATGAACCAATCATAAGATGAAGATGAAATCAATCACCGAGAGAATGCCAAATGGCAAGAGACAACCGATTTTCTCCCAAGGTTCATGTGCTTGCCAACACGCTACGTTCCGGTTGTGTCGACCAACATTTGGTGGTTCGGCGGCTAAGAGGTGTTGCACAAACCCCGTCCACACGATTGGACACCGCAAGAACCTACCCACAAGTGAGGTAACTCAATGACACGAGCAATCCACTAGAGTTACCTTTTGGCGCTCCGTCGGGGAAGGTACAAATCCTCTCACAATCACCGGAGATGGCCACGAACAATCACCAACTCATGCCAATCCTCCAACGCTGCACCAAGCCGTCTAGGTGGTGGCAACCACCAAGAGCAACAAGCAAAATCTGCAGCAAAACACGAATACCAAGTGCCTCTAGATGCAATCACTCAAGCAATGCACTTGAATTCTCTCCCAATCTCACAAAGATGATGAATCAATGATGGAGATGAGTGGGAGGGCTTTGGCTAAGCTCACAGGTTGCTATGTCAATGCAAATAGCCAAGAGTGTGAGCTTGAGCCGGCCATGGGGCTTAAATAGAAGCCCCCATGAAATAGAGCCGTTGTATCCCTTCACTGGGCACAACATGGGGTGACCGGACGCTCCAGTCATATTGACCGGACGCTGGACCTCAGCGTCTGGTCACGCGATGCGTGCCACGTGTCCCCTTTCTTCAAATGTCGATCGCCCAATCTCAACGGTGAAGTGATGACCGGACGCGTCAGTTAGAAAGTGACCGGACACTGGACCTCAGCGTCCGATGATTTCCAGTAAGGTTCCAAACGCGAGATTTCACGACCGGACGCGTCCGGTCATGCCCGACCGGACACACCCAGCGTCCAGTCACTCAATGTCTCTTCTGTACGCCCCACGTCAGCGTACGTCAGCACTGACCGGACGCACCCTGCCAGCGTCCGGTCACTTTTAGCGCCAACGTCCGGTCGAAGACCAAAACACGCACCCTCTCCTGCCACTGACCGGACGCGCCGGTCCAACCGAGACCAGCGTTCGATCACATTCAGTGACCTTCGTCTTTTCTGTCTAGGGCACCGGTGGCACCGTCGGACTTTCCGCACTCTACAGGCGGACACCCCATCGGTGAAGTTTCTAACCCTTGCTCAAATGTGGCAACCACCAAGTGTATCACCTTGTGCACATGTGTTAGCATATTTTCACAAACATTTTCAAGGGTGTTAGCACTCCACTAGATCCTAAATGCATATGCAATGAGTTAGAGCATCTAGTGGCACTTTGATAACCGCATTTCGATACGAGTTTTACTCATCTTAATAGTACGGCTATCGATCCTAAATATGAACACACTCTCTAAGTGTCTTGATCACTAAAACAAAATAGCTCCTACTATTTATACCTTTGCCTTGAGCCTTTTGTTTTTCTCTTTCTTCTTTTCCAAGTTCAAGCATTTGATCATCACCATGCCATCACCATTGTCATGATCTTCATTTGCTTCACCACTTGGAGTAGTGCTACCTATCTCATAATCACTTTGATAAACTAGGTTAGCACTTAGGGTTTCATCAATTAATCAAAACCAAACTAGAGCTTTCAATCTTCCCCTTTTTGGTAATTGATGACAACCCTTTCTCAAAGATATGAATTGAATTTTAGATGAATCCATGTTGCTTGCCCAAGCATATTTACCATGTGTAAAAGAATATGGACAAGTTTCATAAACTCCAAATGGTAGCAATTGCTCCCCCTACATATGTGCTAAGAGTTTGGATTATAGCTTGCACATATGTTTAGATAGGAAATATAGGAGACAATTTCTACCAAATGATGCTAAGGTATAAGAGATGGACCTTTGAAGCGTGATACCAATCGAAGTGCACCAATATACCATCCTTAGCACCATTAGTAACTAGACATACACAAAAACTAGAATACCCCATGAGATCAACATTACAAGCAATGGTCTAGTTTCCATATGATGAACATAAGTCTAGTTACTTTAGCTCGATACCTCTTGGAAATAAAATCACTAGATTACCTATGCATGCTAGTTTTTCATTTCATCATTCAAGCATATAACTAGCATACACCACACAAGTATGGATATTGAAATTTAAAACTTGTGCCATGCAAGCAAATATATGAAATGCACATTCAAATACAACATACAAGTTAATGAGCTTGCTCCCCCTACTTGTGTGCATTTTTGATTGATCCCCTTACAATGTCATTTCATTTGCTTGCTCCTCCTATCTTACTATCTTTGTGTATTTCTCTCCCCATTTGTCAACAATTAGCACAAAAGGTGGGCTCAAATTATAGATAGGTTGGGGTGAAACCATGTGAAATGAGGACCATTTGCCCAATTTGGTTCAATCTAGATCACTTGCAAAATATATTTAACTCGGTTTGATCCAAGGACAAGCTTCTTCACACCTCCAAATAAGGGTTATCTTGTACCATGTTGAGTTAAACACTTATAGCTTATTTTCTAGATCAAACACTAGGTTCACAAGCTCACAAACATGTCATATGCTATCACTAGATCATTTCAAGCATATAAACAATAGTGGTACCATACAAGCATCAAATTCATTTGATTTTCATGAATGAGCCTATTCAAATATGAAATAAGTCTAGATGCACTAAGCATGTCCTTAGCAAGGATGTATGTCATGCCAATCAACTTTTACCTTGGATTGCTTGAAGGAGAGGCATATCATATAAGTGGGGGGGGGGGTGCATCAACACATATTAGAGAAGTCAAGTATGTTCAATTCATTCCTTAGCTTGCAAAACCTTTTCTCATCAAGTGGCTTTGTGAAGATATCGGCAAGTTGATCTTCGGTGCCCACACTCTCAATGCAAATGTCCCCTTTTTGTTGGTGATCTCTTATGAAATGATGACGGACATCAATGTGCTTTGTTCTTGAATGTTGAACAGGGTTGTTGGTGAGCTTTACAGCACTCTCATTGTCACATAGCAATAGCACTTGCTTGAATTTGATCCCAAAGTCACTCAAAGTAGCCTTCATCCAAAGTAATTGAGCACAATAACTACCGGTCAAAATGTACTCCGCTTCAGCGGTTGAAAGTGCCACACTATTTTGCTTCTTTGATGACCAAGACACAAGTGATCTTCCCAATAGTTGACATGTGCTCGATGTGCTCTTTCTCTTAACTTTGCATCCCGCATAATCGGAGTCCAAATATCCAATCAACTCAAATCTTGCTCCTTTGGGATACCACAATCCAACATTTTGTGTATGCTTCAAGTACCTCAATATTCTCTTTGTTGCCTTCAAATGACTTTCTCTTGGTGAGGCGTGAAATCTAGCACACATACATACACTAAACATCACATCCAGCCTTGATGCGGTCACATAGAGTAGGCTTCTAATCATAGACCGATACATCTTTTGATCCACCATGTTACCACTAGCATCACTATCCAAGCTTCCACTTGTCCCCATTGGTGTACTAATAGCTTTACTATCATCCATTCCAAACTTCTTGAGCATGTCCTTGATATACTTGCCTTGACTCACAAATGTGCCATTCTTCATTTGCTTGATTTGAAGACCAAGGAAGTAGCTAAGCTCTCCAATCATGGACATCTCAAACTCACTTGCCATCATCTTGCCAAACTCCTCACAAAAATCTTGATTTGTTGACACAAAAATAATATCATCAACATAGATTTGAATTACAAACAAGTCATTTCCAAGCTTCTTGGTGAAGAGAGTGGCGTCAACCTTTTTCATCTTGAATCCCTTAGAGAGTAGGAAATCTTTCATACCATGCTCTAGGTGTTTATTTTAATCCATACAAAACCTTTCTCAACTTGTAAACATGGTTGGGTTTCTTCTCATCTTCAAAACCGGGAGGTTGCTCAACATACACAAGCTCATTGATGTACCCATTGAGAAATACACTTTTCACATCCATTTGGTACAACTTAATGTTGTGGGCACAAGCATAGGCTAATAAGATCCTAATTGCTTCCAATCTTACAACCGGGATATATATTTCTCCAAAGTCAAGACCTTCAACTTGAGTGTGACCTTGAGCCACTAATCTTGCTTTGTTCCTTATTACTATCCCATCTTGATCTTGCTTGTTCCGAAAGACCCACTTGGTTCTAATCACATTATGATCCTTAGGCCTCTCAACTAACTCCCATACTTGGTTTTTTGTGAAGTTGTTTAGCTCTTCATGCATAGCATTGACCCAATCAACATCTCTCAAAGCCTCTTCTATCTTTTTAGGTTCAATGGATGACACAAAAGAGAAATGCTCACAAAATGAAGCCAATCTCGATCTAGTTTGCACACCTCTTGAAATATCACCAATGATAGTGTCCAATGGATAATCTCTTGCAACATTGGTTGGTTGAAGCACTTGCACTTAATTGCTTGCATTTGATTGATCACTTAGTTGAGATGATGAACTAGCCACTTGTTGTTGATCTTGTACTTTGCCATCACTAGTTCTTGTTTGAACTTGATCATGAGAACCACTAGCTTGCACATTTGAGTTAGAGAGCATTTGATTCTTGTCATCTTCAACATCAATCACCTCTCTAGGCCTTATATCACCAATGTCCATGTTTTTCATTGCATTGACCAATTGAGTACCTTTTACATCATCTAAATTCTCATCTTCCTTTTGGGAACCATTTGTTTCATTAAACTCCACATCATGAACCTCCTCAAGAGTACCACTAGCCAAATTCTAAACTCTATATGCCTTGCTAGTAGTGGAGTGCCCAAACAAGAAACCTTCATCACATTTCTTTTCAAACTTGCTCAATCTAGTGCCTTTCTTCAATATATAACATTTACAACCAAAAACCCAAAAGTATGCTATGTTGGGCTTTCTTCCATTCAAAAGCTCATAAGGTGTCTTCTCCATCATGGGGTGACAATAGAGTCAGTTGCTATAATAGCTAGCCATGTTGATTGCTTCGGCCCAAAATAAATGACTTACATTGTACTCACTCAATATTGATCTTGCCATGTCAATCAAAGTTCTATTCTTTCTTTCAACTAGGCCATTTGATTGAGGAGTGTACTTGGCCGAGAATTGATGTCTAATTCCAAATTGATCACACAACTCATCAATTCTAGTATTCTTGAATTCACTACCATTGTCACTTGTAACTTTCTTGATGGTTGTTTCAAACTCATTGTGAATGCCCTTGACAAATGATTTGAATGTTGCAAACACATCACTCTTGTCAACAAGAAAGAATACCTATGTGTATCTAGTGAAATCATCCACAATCACAAATCTATATTTGTTTCCACCAATGCTAGTGTATGTGGTTGATCCAAACAAGTCCATGTGCATCAACTCAAATGACTTAGATGTACTTATCATGCTCTTCTTAGGATGTGTGTTACCAACTTGCTTTTCGGCTTGACATGCACTACATAGCTTATCCTTCTCAAATGTGACATCTTTCAAGCCTCTCACTAAGTCACGCTTAATCAACTTGTTCAATTGTTTTATTCTAACATGACCAAGCCTTCTATGTCATAACCAATCCATGCTAGACTTAGTGATCAAACATGTTGACAATTGAGCTTCTCTAGCATTGAAATCAACTAAGTATAGATTCTCATATCTAAATCCTTTGAATATCAAGTTAGAGCCATCTACACTTATGATCTCTACATCATCCACACCAAATATGCACTTGAAACCAAGATCAGACAATTGAGTCACGGATAGCAAATTAAAGTTCAAGCTCTCTACTAGCAATACATTGAATATGCTCATCTCATTGGACATTGCAATCTTACCAAGCCCTTTGACCTTGCCTTTGCCATTGTCACCAAATGTGATACTATCAATCTCATTGCTCTTGTTTTCATTGATTGAATTGAACATTCTTGGATCGTCGGTCATGTGTTGTGTGCACCTACTATCAAGTACCCAATGCCTTCCTTTGGCTTTATAATTGATCTACAAAAGAAGATCAATTCTTTTTAGGTACCAAAACTTGCTTGGGTCCTTGTAGGTTAATTACCAAGGTCTTTAGTACCCAAATGGCCTTCTTCTTTGGGCCCACAATTGGTGTACCAATGAACTTAGCCTTCACACCATTGGCACCCTTAAAAAGCATGTAACAAAAATCAAATTTAATTGAGGATATATTAGGTAGTTTGTTCTTGTTAATCTTGTAATATTGCTCTATATGCCCAACTTGCTTGCATCTATTGCAAAACTGACCATTGCCCTTCACAAAGCTAACTTTGGGAGTGACAAAGGCCGCCTTGCCTTTCTTGAGGGTATAGCTTAATCCCTCTTTGTTGAGAGAAAACCTTTGGCTACCCAAGCACTTTAGCAAGCGGGCATCTCCACCATAGGAATTGCCTAAGGCATGAGTGAGCTCATTCACCTCCTTCTTGAGGGTCTTATTTCCCACCATTAGTGAGGCATCACAAGAGAGACCATCACTCAAAGGTGAAGTGGAAGTGGTAGTGCTACAAGAAGAGTTAGTGGGAGCAACTATAATGGGCTTATAAAAAGATTCATCAATAAGATCACAAGTTAGTCCCACATCACATGATACGATCACTTGCTCCTTCTTGGCTTCCTCCACTTTGACTTGCTCAATGAGAGAGGAGTGAGCCTTTTCAAGCTTAGAGTGAGCTTTGCCAAGCTTCTCATGAGCTTCCATTAGCCTCTCATAAGTGGCATTGAGCTCATCAAAGGATTGCTCAAGAAATTTTACCTTCTTGCGTAATTCTTTGCACTTCTTTCTCTTTATCTCATTGCAAGCGTGCACTTGCTCACACATATCCAAGAGTTCTTCCTTGGTGTACTCCTCCTTCTCATCATCATCATCATCATCATTCCTACAAGCATCACTTTCATATTCATCATCATCACTCTCATCATATTTTACCTTAGTAGGCTTTGCCATGAGGCATATCGATGACATGTCGAAGATGGAGGGCTTGTTGATGGCGATGCTTGCTAGTGCTTTCTTGATAGATTTCTTATCATTATCACTAGAGTCATCACTATCCGAAGAGCCATCACTATCTCAAGTGACCACATAGCCTCCACCTTTCTTCTTCTTTTGGAAGGTCATTCTCTTCTCCTTCTTTTCTTTCTTATCCTTTTTGAGCTTCTTCTTCTCATCCTCATCATTGTCGCTATTGTAGAGACAATTTGCTACAACGTGATTGAGGCTCTTACAATTGTAGCATCTTCTCATATATTCTTTGCTTTTGGTGTGATCTCTTCTTTTTCTTGCACCATAGCCTTTCTTCTTCATGAATTTTCCCATCTTGCGGACAAAGAGGGCCATAGCTTCATCATCAATATCACTAAGATCATCATCATCACTTGATTCTTTCTTAGACTTGCCCTTGTTCTTGGATGATGATGAGCTAGCCTTGAATGCTATACTCTTCTTCTTGTCTTCTTCTTCCTTCTTGTCATCCTTGTCATCCCCTCCCTTTCCACACAGTATGTCTCTTGGGTCATGACATCACCTAGTACTTGGTTGGGGGTAATCTCCTTCAATCCTCCTCTTATGATGAGCAATCTCAACATCTCAAAATCTTGGAGGTAGGCACATTAAGAACCGATGAGAGACATCATCATCCTTGATCTTCTCTCCCAATGCCTTCAAATCATTATCAATCACTTGCAAACGATGGAACATCTCCAGAATGCTCTCATCTTCCTTCATCTTGAAGCTTGTCAATTTATCCTTGAAGATATACAACTTGGCACTCTTCACCGCCGGTGTGCCCTCATATGTTTCCTCCAATCTCTTCCACACCTCATTTGCTCTTTCACAATCCTTGATTTGCTCAAACACATTGTAATCATTGGCATTTTATATGGTATTAAGAGCCATTGTATTGCATTGCTTGTTGATCTTATCTTGGTTGGTGGGATCATCGGGATCAATGATAGCATAGTCATTCTCGGTCACTTCCCATACTTGATCATTGATTGAACCAAGATACATCCTTATCTTTCTCTTCCAATAATCATAGCATGTGCCATCAAAGAACGGTGGTTTGCCCCCCACATGATTGAACACAACTTGAGCCATAATTTGACACCGATGTTGTTAAGCCTTTAATCAAACGGTGACCATGGCTCTAATACCACTTGAAAGGTCCTAATATGGCTAGAGGAGGGGTGAATAGCCTATTTAAAATTCTACAAATCAACTAGAACAATTTTATTAGTAAGACAAATAGCGTAATGCAAACTTGCTCTAGCTCTACGAGGGTTGCAAGCCACCTATCCAACAATTCTAGTTGCAATAATTACTAGACACACAACTTGCTATGATACTACTCACTAAGAGCTCTCAATCTTGCTACACTAAAGAGCTCAACTAGATGAACTTAAATAACAAATCAAGCTCTCAATTCTAATTACACTAAAGAGCTTGCCACAACTAGTTTGCAAGAATATAAAAGAGTGAGTAGGTGATTATACCGCCATGTAGAGGGATGAACCAATCATAAGATAAAGATGAAATCAGTCACCGAGAGAATGCCAAATGGCAAGAGACAACCGATTTTCTCCCGAGGTTCACGTGCTTGCCAACACGCTACGCCCCCTTTGTGTCGACCAACACTTGGTGGTTCGGCGGCTAAGAGGTGTTGCACAAACCTTGTCCACACGATTGGACACCGCAAGAACCTACCCACAAGTGAGGTAACTCAATAACACAAGCAATCCACTAGAGTTACCTTTCGGCGCTCCACCGGGGAAGGTACAAATCCCCTCACAATCACCGAAGATGGCCACGAACAATCACCAACTCATGCCAATCCTCCACCGCTGCACCAAGCCATCTAGGTGGTGGCAACCACCAAGAGCAACAAGCGAAATCTGCAGCAAAACATGAATACCAAGTGCCTCTAGATGCAATCACTCAAGCAATGCACTTGGATTCTCTCCCAATCTCACAAAGATGATGAATCAATGATGGAGATGAGTGGGAGGGCTTTGGCTAAGCTCACAGGTTGCTATGTCAATGCAAATGGCCAAGAGTGTGAGCTTGAGTCGGCCATGGGGCTTAAATAGAAGCCTCCACGAAATAGAGGCGTTATACCCCTTCACTGGGCACAACGCGGGGTAACCGGATGCTGGACCTCAGCGCCCGGTCACGCGATGCATGCCACATGTCCCCTTTCTTCAAATGTCGATCGCCCGATCTCAACGGTCAAGTGATGATCGGACACATCAGTTAGAAAGTGACCGGACGCTGGACCTTAGCGTCCGGTCGTTTCCAGTAAGGTTCCAAACGCGAGATTTCATGACCAGACGCGTCCGGTCACTCAATGTCTCTTCTATATGCTCCACGTTAGCTTACGTCAGCACTGACCAAACGCACCCTGCCAGCGTCCGGTCACTTTTAGCGCCAGTGTCCGGTCGAAGACCGAAACACGTGCCCTCTGCTGCCACTGACCGGACACGCCGGTCCAACCGAGACCAGATGTCTGGTCACATTCAAATGACCTTCGTCTTTTTCTGTCTAGGGCGCCGGTGGCACCGTCGGACTGTCCGCACTCTCTGGGCGGACACCCCACCGTGAAGTTTCTAACCCTTGCTCAAATGTGGCAACCACCAAGTGTATCACCTTGTGCACATGTGTTAGCATATTTTCACAAACATTTTCAAGGGTGTTAGCACTCCACTAGATCCTAAATGCATATGCAATGAGTTAGAGCATCTAGTGGCACTTTGATTACCGCATTCGATATCTGAGTTTCACTCCTCTTAATAGTACGACTATCGATCCTAAATATGATCACACTCTCTAAGTGTCTTGATCACTAAAACAAAATAGCTCATACTATTTATACCTTTGCCTTGAGCCTTTTGTTTTTCTCTTTCTTCTTTTCCATGTTCAAGCATTTGATCATCACCATGGCATCACCATCGTCATGATCTTCATTTGCTTCACCACTTGGAGTAGTGCTACCTATCTCATAATCACTTTGATAAACTAGGTTAGCACTTAGGGTTTCATCAATTAACCAAAACCAAACTAGAGCTTTCAACACTGTGATGGAGGTGGCAACGGGTGTGGCATATCCTCCCGGTGGCTTACACCACAATAATAAGGTACCGCCGGACTACACTAGGGTCGAGGTGCATACTGTGAAGCCCGAGTTCACGCAGTAGAGGATAGACTACGCAACTCCCAAGGGGCTGGTGTTACTCGAAGACATTATTAGGCAGTTCATCCTCTGGCACAAAATGGGACATTATATTGACTACTTCTTCGCCGCATCCCCCTCTCCAAAATTTGGAGCGAGTTGTTGAGGTCGGGGAGATATTTTCATCGTCTCATGACCACCACATTCTTGAGATGCCACATTCTTCCCTGCCTCCTAGCGAGCATGTGCCTAATGAGATGCCACAACCTTCTCCAGCTCGTACCGAGCAAGTGCATGATGAGATGCCACAGTCTTCTCAACAAGCACAGCCGATACATGAACAACGAGTGCCTCCTGAAGAAGGTAATACACAAGAAGATGAGGACGTGCCTGAATGGGAACTTTGAAAGAAGCATCCAATCACCATAAGGCCAGTTTATGTTCCGATGAAAGACGTCTCGTCGGTGTCCAAGTGGTATTCTCATGACCAGTTCAAGCCTGAGAACCAAGTTAAAAAAGTCCCATCATGGGGTTCTGAGGAGGCCGTCACTAGCAAACTCCACCAAATTGCAAAGCAGTATCCAAATGTTGATGCCATCAAATGGTCAAAGGATTGCTCGAAAACATATGAAAGAGGCAAGCCTTTCCTACCAAACCGGGATATCCAGCGCCTACCACTTGGAATGAGAAGGTTTTATGATTGGTACTTGCATGTTCTCCCAACGAACATAGACCTCATACAAGCATGCTTTCCCACCGGCACATTTGGAAGCCCAGCCAAGAAAATTGTCTTTGACTTCAATGACATGCAGCCATGCTTTCACCTAGGAGCAATGGAGATGAATCTAATTCGCATGTGGTGCCTGTAAGTCCTTGTCCTCCCGTTATGATATGAATGTAATCTTTGAATTTTGTTGTAACTAACCCAAGCCGTGATTTGTAGAATGCAAGTGCACATTGTCAAACAAATGCCAAGTGTGAAAGCCGGGTATATAGACCCTCAAGCTATAGCCCAAATAAATTTTAATTACCCTAAACAGTGAAAACTGGATGCCAAAGAGCTAGCTGCTGCAAAGACTCTTCGGGAGAAAGAGCACATCCGTACGGTGAAACTAAGAGAACAGTCCCTTAAGGTTGCAGCATACATTGCCCTGGCTTTCAAAATTCTCCAACAACACTCTACTATATGGCTACCATACAACTTCGAGTAAGTTCAACTCTATACTTAAAGCTTTGTTCGATATATTTTATTTCATGTAAAAGAGCTTATCTAATTCTATGATTAAATCCATGCAGCAACCACTGAATTTGTATAGCCGTCGATGTCGGAAGGAGCATGGCATGAGTCTTTGATTCACTAGATAGGGACTAGGTGACATACAAAGACTTCATATCGATTCTCAAGACGTATACATATCGACAATCCTCATTAGCTTATATGTTTGTATACATACTTGTAACGTTCACTTTTGGATACTAACAATTTGTATTTGCTAAAATAATTTGAACAGGGCATTTAGGTTCTATGTCACTACACATCACAGAAGGCATGATCCAGCAAGGAAGGAAAAGCTGGCTATAAAAATACTATGTGCGGTAAGTGTAACTTACTTTTTCAGTACTTCATTACATGACTGTTAAAAGCATTACTTAACATTTTCATATGCAAAACACACAGTGCCCCAAGCAGAAGCCTAGGAGTGTACATTATGGATACTATATATATGTTCTATGATGAGTAACACCGGTGCCTACAGGAGACACCCCTTAAGGGTAAGTTTGAACATCTTCATCCGTAGTATAAAAACTTCGTACATGGTATGAAATACTAAACCGAAACTTATTCTCTTATAGTGGAAAGAAAAGAGAGAAATAAAAGAGACCCATACAAGGATGACCAACTCTTAGAGCTGCGTCGGCGACCTTTTGCAACTTCATATTTGACCAGATTGTACACGTCAAAGGCGCCTACCATGACCGAGAGTCCGACTTAGGTAGTAATCCTCGGTACCAACACCTTCATTGAGAGGTGAAAGGCTAGCTCTAGGACGTTGATAACAATGTGTATGGAATTTGACATTGGTTTTACCTTGTGAATTATGTCTATTTAATGATGGATTGTATATATTCTTGTGAATTGGACTTGTAGTTGTGGTTTATATAATACTCTTGTGCTTGTAGTCTAAGGGGCTCCGGAACGCTGGTCGCGAGCGTTCGGCAACTGAACGCTTGATTCAAACGTTAGTCACGGGCGTTCGACAACGCGTACGCTGGATGGAATCTGTGAAACAAAGCAGTGTTGTAGTCAATTTGAATTGTAAATTTGAAATTTTTTTTGGGAAAGTCTTTGTACCAGGGGTGGTTCTAGACTGAACCGCCCCTACAACAGTATTATAGGGGCGGGGTACTACAGCCGCCCTCAAAATCGATTTATAGGGCGGTTGGTACTACTGCCCCTCACACATAATGATTTGTAGAGACGGTTTGGTAGGGGCGGCTGGCCAAACCGCCTTACAAAGGATTCTACGAAGCCACCTTTAAAAAAACATTTCTGTAGTAGTGTTTTGAGCGGGGACCAGCCTGAAGCAGCCGAGTCTGGTGCTTCGATGCGCCCGCCGCGGGTCCGGCTCCGGCGGCGAGGAGTGCCAGCAACATGACTAGGGCTGCAGCAACCTTACTGGTCTTTTCTTTCTACTAGTGATGGCAGCCATGCTTGCTTGCTCGCTCGCTAGCTAGCTAGCTGCTATCGGCGGGCCGGCCGGCCTGCTGAGGGCTGGGAGTTCGTACGCCGCTGTTTCTTTCTTTTGTCTCGCTCGATCAGCAAGCTACAGTCTTACGCTACTGTGTGCTTTGCTACAAGGGTTGTCGCTGGTGCAATTTATAGCTTCGGCGGGCCGGTCCGGCAGAACCGAACCGCAGAAGAGAGGCTCGGTAGCGTAGCTAGCTAGCTAGCACACTGTCTCTCCGCGCTCTGCGGTATAGAGTATGTAGATAGATGGACGCGAGCGAATGGACTCCGATCCACCATGGGCGGAAGATATAGAGCTAGCGCACGTACAGCTCAAGCAGCTGACCGGCTGTCCGGCGAGCGAGGCCACCATGCGCATTGCCCTTGTTAAACTCGCCGCGCGGCGGCAACTGTGCGCCGTTCAATAATTCTGATAGGGCTAGCTGATGGAGCGAGATTAATTCATTCTAGCTACTAGACCGAGCGGGCCACTACTGTTCATGCATGTGCTCCGGCCTAGTGGTACATAGCGTGTTTAGTTTCAGAAAGTTGGAATTTGAGGCTACTGTAGCACATTCGTTTTTATTTGGTAATTAGTGTTAATTATAGACTAATTAGGTTCAAAACGTTCGTCTCGTAATTTCCCACCAAACTGTGCAATTAGTTTTTTTGTCTACATTTAATGCTCCATGCACCGGGTCCGCAAACATTCGATGTGATAGGATCGTATCACTTTTTTGAGAATTTGGGGTGGAACTGAACACGCACATAGTTGCATTGGGTTTGTATACTTGTGCTGTCACGCAGTTTAGAAAATTCATTAATGTAGCTAGTAGGATATATATGCATGTACATCACGTACGTAGTTTACATGTTAGCTTAGTACCCTACAGAACTAGCACTATGGAACAATATATACCGGCAGTGGTTCACCTCCAAAACAAAACAAAAAAGAATTAAGAAACTATATGATCGTGTGTGTGTGTGTGCGCGCATGCATGCGAGCGCTGTGGCACGTACTAAACGACGACGGTGCAAATTAAGTTGATTGAGTAAACAAAAAGGTCACCGGGAAAAAATAAATAAGATGTAGTACAAAATTTCGACCATGTATATTTTTTTCAGGTGAACGCAATGATCTGTATATGAAATCTTTGTAGATTTGTTACTTCTTGTTCTTCATGACACACACACAAAAAACAAAGGGTACGGTCCAGACAGCAATATATATTTAGTACTACTACTAGTAGAAAGGCGCGTGGCGTTCGGCTCTGACTTTCTACTAATTATTTGTGTTTTGTGTGACGACAGGGATGATGATGTCCCTCCATGGAGCGCACCTTGTGGCGTGCCGCGTGTGCATATGCAGATGTATGCATGCATGCATTGCGACGGGCGCACTCCACGCGAATCCTGTCAAAACAGGGGAGGGAACATGCATGCATGCAGCTCACTGCTTACGTACAGCTCAAGCAGCTGACCGGTGCGCCGCGCGCGCGTCACACGCGTTTGACTCTTCCAAGTCGTCGGATTGGAGACTGTTTTTTTTTTTGTTTTCTATTTGATGTATATATACATATATTCTGCGACAACTTGTTTACATCGAGCTGGGATGGATTATTGGTGATAAATGAGCGCGTTGCATGCATGTTTGGTTTCTAGCCATAATTGTAATTATTTCCTACACTTGTCTAAGGTTAAGAAGTGTTTGAAATATTTACCATGTCTCTTAGCAAGTTTATAAATTAAATAATCTTTCCACACTTTTTTAAGTTATCTAATTTAGTAAAGAAAATTTTACTACACACTACACTATGTGCTGCTAACCAAATAAACGGCATTCAGCGGTTAAAGTTGGTCATTTAAGCGTGGCAAATGGTAGTAATAAGTTATGGCCACACCGTACCCTATTTGGATCCCTTACCGATGAAACATTCTCATTCTAAGGTTTGCTACACTCAGCTTGCCACGCGCGCGTTTGTGTCTGGAGTCACCCACCAATCCACTTTGAGCAGTAAACAAATCCAATTATTGTCGGTTTATTTTTTTTTCTTTACATTTTTTTCGTGAACTTATTTTTCTCTACACAAAGTGCATATCAGGGAAACCGTACATCCATACTTAATTTATGTTTGAAAGTCAGAAATATAATAATATTAAAAAGGCCAATTCTTCATTGGAAACATGGCACGCTCTGGTCAAAATTTTCAAATTTTAGCTAAAATTTGAAAAAAAAACTGACCAAAATGGAACCAAAAATACCGGTACGCATACACTTACCGGAGGTCACTGTTCAACGAAAATGCTGATTTTTGGTGAAAATCAGTCAAAATTTTGAACCATAGTCGAATATATACACAAGTTTTGCATTATCGGCAGGCAAAGATAATCGTTGGATATCCCATATCATCCCATTAAACACGGCACAGGAAAATTAGAGAATATGTTGAGTTGTAGGAAGTCATAGGGCAAACGCAGCTTCAGGAGGACAGGGAAGATAGCATCCGTTGGCGATGGACAACTGAGGAGGAATATACAGCCATGGTGCTGCATTGCATTCAATTCCAAGGATCTTTCAGCAAGTTGAAGCTCCTTACCGATTTTGAAGGCAAATGATAAACCAAAATGCAGATTTTTCGCTTAGACGTTAATACATAAAAAAATCTTAACAGCCAACAATTTGATCGCTGCTAAATCGCCGAATGATCTCGATATGCAAATTGTGTGGTACTGAGCCGAAGAGACACCAACACATCTTTGCAAGGACTGTGTTTTCTCAAAACAAGTATGGTCTAATCTAAAGCAGTGGCTTGGTTTTTAACAGTGCTAGATATAGTACTCCATGACAGGCTCAATCCATATCAGACCGGCGTAAGTGTTCGCCAAGATTGACAAAGACCGGAGGAAAGCATTTGACGCATAATGATTTATTTCTGGTGTGGAACGTAGGAAAAAGCGCAATGGAAGAATCCTTTTCAAAACAAATCGACGCAGCCAAAAGAGAAGTCGCTCTTCTTTGCAAGGAAAAACCAGAGCAGTACCAGTTGGCAATAGAAAATAAATGGGAGGACCCAACAATCGTAGTGTCTGTTCCATAGTTCTGCCAGGCTTTTTTCTTCTGTTTTTTTCTTCTTGGTTTTGTCTCAGTTGAGAGCTTCTTTTCTCTTGTTTCCGGTTGAGTGGTTTTCAGGTCGAAGGGCTGTCATGAGACCATGGTGGCACAGTGTCTAGTCGGCTGTTCTTGTTTGTAAACCTTTTTTCTTGTTCTATAGTCTAATAAAATATTTGCAAAGCTCTTGTCATTTCTTCTTAAAACAAAAATTATCGGCAGGCAAAGCATACAATAAGTTACAAATAACCTGCAATCTGAAACACATTAAGATGGAATTAATTTGCTTGAGTTGTATATGCAACTTGTAAGCATATATTTGCGCTATTACTATATAACAAACCGTACCAATAATGCAGCATACATAATAAATAATTTAATTAATTAATACGATGCAACCGGGAGAGAATTTTGTTATTGGCAGATCAGTGTGGATGATGATTGAACTATCGGTCGGTACAATTTAATTACGAGATGACATTTTCCACCAAGCTTCACGGTATTCAGGGCACTCTTTAAATGCATAAAACCATCGTAGTTTTTACATACATTAATTATACTGTCACATAAACATTTACATTGATGTGGCAAGATAGTTATTGAAAAGAGAAAGAAAAAAATCATGTCTGCACGAGAACCAAAACATAAAGGGATATGATTGGTAGAGAATGGAGAGAGAATGTATGTGATTGGATAAAAAAATTGTTCCATAAAAAAATTGTTCCGTAGAAACTATCCATCGGAACCCTATTTTTTATATATAGTATCTATGAAAATTAATAGATATAAAAAGCGTTAATTTCATAGAACTGCCCTCGTATCAAGCTCCGCGTGATACGCTGCCATGTGAATCGACTTTCCAAGAGGCTCTAACGGTCCAACATGCTGTGTGTATGCGATCAAGTTTTGTTTATCAATGAAACAATGACCCAACCTGTCGCGGTGCTGAGTAAATTACTACGGCTCGCGATTTGATTATTAGGGTAAACCCTGGCGCCCTCTACTAGGCCAAAAAATTTTTTTTTTAAATCCTTTTTTTTTATTTAATATTTTAATAATAATCGTTCTTAAAACTTTTTTTTGCAAATCTAACCTTTTGAAATGCCGATAAGGTGTCACGCCACATGCAATGGCGCGCGGCAACATCCGTCACGATAGACGGCGCATTCTGGGCGTGAAACAGGGTCACGCCAACTTCACAGGTAATTGTGGCCAGTTAAATTGTTAATGCCAACAATGGCTGGAAGTGGCGTGACACGCATAAAACCTTTAAAAAATTACAACTCTTTGATACAACGTCCGATGAAGTTGAAAATTTATATAAAAATTATAGCCCTTAATGAGGATCTACAACTTGTAGTTTGAGTTTTTCATTTAAGTACATTAAGATGCTTAAAGAAATAATATATCTTTTTCGTGGAGCATAATAACTGCGGTACTAATACTATGTCGTATTAGAAAAATAATATCTTTTTTTTATATGTTGTCAAATGAAGATACTTTTTACATGAAAGTTGTAACTTTTAATGAGATCTACAACTTTTGTAGTTTTGAGTTTTAATATTTGGAGTCATTAAGATGCCCGAAAAAGATAATATAAAATTTTGGAGTATAATAACCGAGTACTACTACTTGTCGTATTAGAAAAAATAATATTTTTTTGTATATTGTCAAATGAAGATACTTTTTACATGAAAGTTGTAACTTTCAATGAAATCTAGAACTTTATAGTTTTGAGTTTTTAACATTTAGAGTCATTAAGATGCTAAAATAATACCGAATTTTAGCGAAAGATAATAATAAAATGTATTAGCGCTCGTCGTGACAGAAAAAAATAATATACGTTTGTATCGTACAAATGAAGGTACTTTTTATATCAAAATTAATGCTCTCAATGAGATGTCTCTCATGGTGGATTTCGTAGTAACCCACCCCTCCGCTGAGTTTGAATATCCCTATCCTAACCTTCTTATTTCCAAACATACCC